>CAJVPI010000230.1:0-40783 GCA_910592345.1 Paraglomus brasilianum
TGCAAAAAGCAAAGCTACAAAATGATATAAAAAGTTTGTGTAATTATTATACTGGATTTTGCATAAAATCGAAAAAACTCTCATCGGATACTTTTGTCCAGGGAGTGTATATACACGTACTAGCACACAATCAATCAAATTCGAGCACTACCTCAAAGCAGGAGGCCTAGTGTTTATATGGTCAAGACAGATCTCATTTAGATTAAGTAGATCGTAGCCTAAGCTATCTAATTTTGATAATCAAGCATTAAATTGATAGGCTTCTTGAGTTCTTTTTGCCAACCATAAACTTGTGAAAGAAGATTCGAAGAGAAAGCTTGAAAGAGAAAAAAATCATTCGATCCCATTAAATTTTAAGAGTGTATTTTTGAAAATTAAAAGGGAGGATCAATTCCCTATATCGACATTAGCAGAATTACATTTCGCCTTTCAGGCTAATAAGAAATATAAATTTTTGATAGTATAGTAGATTTTTGGCTTTATTGCCCAACTACAGATATACTGCTAAAATTGGAACACATGATTTTTGATACAGCAAATTAGCTCAAGGCTGTAAGAGCTGTGAATCTGTTTTCATATTATAGTATTGTAAGAAGAGAACCCAGTCTTTGGAGGAGCTTAAAAACAGTCTCGGCTGAAATAGAAATCAACAAGATGATCTAAAAAGCTATCATCTGATCGAGTTTAGAATTGATATTTTCGATCTTCGCGTCAAGACTATCGACTTTTCGTTCGAGGTTTTGTAGATTGAGGTACACACATGAGTGCGACGTTTCCTGGCTCTATTTTTTCGCATTCATAATAAAGTTGATATCCTTTCCGACCCAGTTGACGTCGACCAGTTCTAAACCACTCTATCACGTCTTCTTTCTTTCACCTCATATATGGTGTTAAAACTGGCTTTAGCGTGCAAATATAGCTTGGAAATAAAGTCGTAACTCTATTGTAAACGTTGGTTATTTTATTATTCTACAATTCTAGAAGCAGAACGTTTTCACCTGATCGATTAGAAGTATTATCGTCACAACATCTCAATTTTTTCTTGCCAAAAGCGATCTGTGTGCAAATTGTCACGTACGCAAGATTGGTTAATATTTCGAACGGATGAAGCGGAAGTGTAGGTGCTAATTTTTATTGTAATCAATGTAAACATTGATTTTTTAAACTTGGAATTCCTAGTTTCATCAAGCTTTTGAGATTCAGTATACAGTCTTAAGTGGAATCCTTGTCTGTGAGTATTTCAGAAGCATTGCGTGTTTCCTGCTTTAGAAATGCTCTTGCTTAGATGGAGCCATTTTGTAGTAGAATAACTCTCAGAATTGACAAGTGATTAAACTTATAATTACGTAAAATAAATAACACTAAAAACAAGCTTTTGTTTTTATTTTACATGACATGAATGGTCCAAAATTGGAAAAGTTACCTATACACAAACTATAGAGAATGCTGTAAGTTGTCTCTTTTTGCACATCACTGTATAGTTTTTTTAGCACGTGATGTTATGTACCGCGCGTAGATCGATATATATCCACGTTATGGACTAGTCACGCACATCACTACTGGCGTATGGCCAGGCATGTCCAGTGTGCCGTTGACTTTTCATGCTTCTTTTGTCTAATTTGTGTGTATATAATGCGCTTTAGTTACTCATAAATTATCTGCTAAAATGTTCGAGGTAAAAGTAAATGAATTTCTTGAAACTACGACAACAAAAATTGGTCGATTGTTCTATACTGAAATGCATCGAATCGAAGTCTGATATATCTGTTGATATGATAGAACCATTGAAAGAAGAAATACATTCGGGTTTTGATTGAATAGATTAAAAAGTGGGAAAAAAAAAATTCATACAACAGTGTGTCGAAACGTGGTGATAGCAAGTACGTTGCAAGCGTTGAAAATGGGTTTCTGACAAACCTAGTAGTGATGAAAAAGAAATCGGTTTAATGAGAATTCTGTTAGAAACATCGTATGAGCAAACAAGAAATAGCAGGCATGTGCAAAGTGGAAGTTGAAAGACCCAGCCGTTGACGATGAATCTGACCGGGCTACTAAACATTTGAGTTGGAGAGTAATATTACATTGTTATATATTAGACTGTGAATGATCTAATTATTCTGCTCGTTTTACAGTCCGGGAGTAATGCTAGAACGACATTGGCTAGAAACCCAAATCCAGATTCCATTGTCACAACTGACTTAACAGTGAATGATTCAATGGCGAATAATCCGGTAGGTTTAATCTGAATTTATCAGGTGCGATTCTTTATAAATTTTATGGTATTGATTATAGACAAAAGGATTATTAAGTTTGGTCAAAAAGTTGTGCACCGTTTGTCATCGAAGCCCAGTGAGTCTGTTGATACATTATGTTACTAGAATTCTTGCAAATAATTAACGTATTATTATTTTGGATATACTGTGCAGGTCTATTGAATCGAGAATTATTGACTTAACTAATTGGACATATAAAGAATTTGAAAACTAAAGATAAATATATACTGGCTCGTATTTTTCAAAAAAGAACTGCTGGCTAGTACTGGTAATAGGTAATGCTTATACTTGTAGAATAATGATATGAATATAACCAATATTGACTATTTATAGAAGCCGAATTTAGTACTAATCGTGGACACTGAAGATGTAACGTTGACTTTGTTAGGTTCAAACCATACATTAATTGCTTCAAGATTTCTTGATAAGCCGGACCATGCACAGCAGTCGTGTCCGCCTTATCGGGTATATCCTAAAAAAATTATTATTGCTGTTACCAAATGAAGTTACATGTTATTTGTTCTAATGCTTGAATAGGGAAAATGGTAATTTCAATCACGCGTTGTATAATTCCTGGCAGAATTAGTGTTCGTATCAGCTACACATTATACAAAACAGTATTTAGTTAAGTCCTGTCATTAAATAAAGCTGTGGGAGTTTTTTAAGTGTAAAATGCTTAATCACTTTCTCTCTATACTCTAGGGCTAAATAATATTTTTCCATGTATTAGTATGTCAGCTATTTTTTTTTTCTTCGGAAAAGAAGCATCTGTGAAAACTTTCGTTACTAATCTTATTATTATCTTATTGATAATTATATAAAACAATGGGGGAGATAAATAGGTAAAGCTAGACCGAAGATCACATGCAAAATAAAGAGATTAGATGCAGGATCTGAAGAAGTTATTTAAAATTAAATCACCGAATAATAAACACGTAAGAACTAATACTAACCCTTAATCTGAAGGTTAACTCGTGAGTTGGTAATAATAATCATAAGATATACAGCTTAACTCACGTGACGGAATTCTTACTATTACATACTAATACTAATAGCATACGATAATAGTAGCGATCACATCAGGAAAGGGACCCTGTTTTGGGGGGTTAGTGTCGAGATTTAAATTGCTTTGCTTCATATCGATCAAAACTAATAAACTCCGCCATAACTGGGAAAATGTTACGATCCTGGTTCTTAAGTAACTTGATATCGCTCGTAAGGCAAATTTCTCATTTTGTTGGTCTCAATTGTATGAGCTTGTTGTAAAATAAAATAAAATAAATAATGTGGCGCTAACATTTCGACCCCTGAAATCTTACTGTGACACCTATGTTCACTTTGCCTGGTTTTGTTGCAACGTATTAAAATACCGGCCTAAAGAATGAATCTGAATAGGCTTCGACATGCGGCGATTTGTCTCCTTCGAAACAGTCGTCTTTATAAACATTACGCTATCTTCCATACGAACAAGCTTTATATTCCGTTGTCTATAAAACGACTCCTTTATACAGAAACAGCTACAGATCCGCAACATACAAAACGCATTCCCGGTTTGTGCCATGCAAACATACAGAATTCGAACGACAAATGTCATGCGTCTGCAAACGACGATGTACTAAGAGTCTTGTTTGACGATCAAAGGGCTTGGGAAAGGTTTTCAAAACACAAGTCATTATTTGACTCGCGAACTTCTTCCGGACTATTTCGGAACCAAGATCTTGCAACTCCTACTGGTTTCGAAATAGCTGCTCAGAAAGCATTGCGCAGAGCAGAACTGCTCGTCCAGAGAATAAGTAATGCCGAGACTAAAGACGAGTTGAGAAAGGTCGTAAAGAATCTAGATCGTGCGAGTGATATACTTTGCTCTGTCATCGATCTTGCTGAATTCGTGAGAACAGCACATCCGGATCAGAGTTATGTCAGAGCAGCTACTTGGGCTTACGAGTACTTATGCTCGTACATGAATACTCTCAATACCAACACTAATTTATACAAGGTAACTCCAGTTTGCTTCGTTCTCTAAATTCCCTAAATTGAAACTTTGACTTTTATCTACTCACGTAATTGACACTTATTTTCTGCTCCCATATTACAGGCTCTTAAACGCGTTCTCTCAATGCCCTCAATAGCACATGATTTTTCGCCGGAAGAACTCCAAGTTGCTACTATTTTTCTTCGCGATTTTGAGAAATCAGGCATTCATTTGCCAGAGAAAGATCGACAACGGTTTGTTGACATATCTGATAAAATAATAGCGCTCGGTCGACAGTTTACACAGACACCTCCTGTTAGAGCTGTTAAGCAGATTGAAGTGTCGCCTGCGTCTAGCTTAGAAGGATTGAATCCTGGGTATGTAAAGGATGTTACTAGAGAGGGTGAGCAAGTGGCCGTTATATCGACTAATCAGGGGGAGGCGCAGATGGTGATGAAGTATTGTAGGAATGAAGAGGTAAGGAAACAGATGTACTTGGCCATCAACTCGGCGAAACGAGAACAGGTTGAAGTATTGGAGGATCTTTTGAGAACTAGGGCGGAATTAGCAAAGTTAGTTGGGATGGATAGTTATGGTCATATGTTTCTCGTGGACAAGATGGCAAGGGGTCCAGGTATTTGCAATGGCATTTGTATTATTCGAGTTATATGTGTATTATTGCTACTAACTTGTATTCATACCTAAAATAAAGAACACGTACAAACATTCCTTCACACGCTCGCTGATCAACACAAACCGAAAGCTCTTGCAGATCTGAGACTTCTCCAGGAAGCCAAGCGAAGCCATATCGGAAGCAACGACTCTGCCCTACCAACTGTAAATGCATGGGATCGTGATTTTTATATTGATGCCGTCGTCTCCTTCTCATCCTCCCAACGATCGACACCGATATCACCCTATTTCTCTGTTGGTTCTGTGATTCAGGGTCTCTCCCGACTGTTTTCGCACTTGTTTGGAATTTCTTTTCAGCCGGCGGAAATCTTACCTGGCGAAGTGTGGCATGAGGATGTTCGTAAGCTTGATGTCATTGATGAAAAAGAGGGTAAAATTGGTATTATTTATTGTGACCTGTTTAGTCGACAGGGCAAAATTTCCAATGCTGCCCATTATACTGTACGTTGTTCACGGCGTGTTGACGACGACGATGTTGAGGGGGACATACCTTCTGGAGCCGATCATAACGAAATTGGCGAGTTGGCGGAAGGTGGTGAAGGTGTCGTTATTGGCGGAAAGCCTGGAAAGTACCAATTACCAATAATAGCTTTGATGTGTGATTTCTCAAGGACAGGAAATAGAGATGGGCCAGCATTACTTAGCTTGATTGAAGTCGAGACATTGTTTCATGAGATGGGTCATGCGATGCATTCAATGATTGGGAGGACGGATTTTCACAGTGTATCAGGTAAACCTTGTTATGGATATCTAATTATGTCGTCTTTCAATTATGTATTAAATTTATCGTCATTATTTTCATACAGGTACCCGATGCTCCACTGATTTTGTTGAAATACCTTCGATTCTTATGGAACACTTTGTGTATTCGCCTGAGGTGCTCAAACTGTTTGCTAAACACTACGAAACACGTGAAGACATTCCTATTGACCTAATTCGGTCTCATGCAGCAGCCAGATCTACTTTTTCCGCAATAGAAACGCAATCTCAAATTCTTATGGCTCTTCTCGATCAAATATATCATTCGCCTCTCCTTGCTTCTACGTCTTTTGATACTACAGCTATTTTAGCTAAACTGCAAGACACAATTGGACCTTTTCCCTCAGCGCAAGGGACAGCATGGCAGATACAGTTTGGACACTTATTTGGATATGGTGCTGGATATTATAGCTACCTGTTTGGAAGGGTGCTTGCCGGTAAAATATGGAAGGTACTATTTCAGGATAATCCTTTGAGCAGAGAAGCAGGGATGAGATTCAAGGAGGAAATATTGAAATGGGGTGGAAGTAGAGACCCATGGGTATGCGTGGGTGAAGTGCTGGAAGATGAGAGACTAATGGCTGGCGACACGCAGTCTATGGTTGTAGTTGGTGAATGGGTGGACTCATTGTAGAGATTGATAATTGTTAAATACTAATTACTTACACAATAATATAATGACTCGGTTTGTTATTTGGAGAAAGGATGGAACTCTGTTTTCTTGTACAATTATTCTTCATTCAGTAGGAAGACGTGCGAACGTAAAACTGATGTATAATCGTACAATAAACTGCCTCAAAAGGTGCCTCGATTTTATAAACTGTTGGGAATGTTGCCTAGTTACGTCATGTTGAAATTTTATAGTTTAACGCAGATACCAGCAGCCAATTAACGACTACTGATAATCACATTTCTCCGCAGCAAATAATTAGTATTAATTTTCATAATTTGAGTGTTTTAAACCATAACTTGCGTTCACAAATGGCCGCACAAGGACAAGGCGAACAGTATTTTGCGACCGTAGCAGCGTTTTTGAATGGCACGCTATCACCTGACCAGAAACTCCGAAAGGAAGGTACGCATGTTATAATCCTGGTGGGAAATACGTACTGGATAGAGTATTTGGTAGATAACCGCGCATGATAATTTTCTTATATAGCCGAGGAACAGCTATTCTCGGCAGAGAAACAACAGCCGAATTTTTCAATAGCTCTACTGAAATTAGTCGCAAACGAAAACATTGATTTGCAGATCCGCTTTGCAGCGGCTCTTTTTTTCAAAAATTATGTCAAGAGAAACTGGCTCGAGGTGACTATAATTAACAATGACGTATTGAACGGAACGGATTCCATGAAATTAATATTAGATATTCAATTGCAGGAGAGCGATCTACTTCCTGACGATATTCGGATGACAATTAAAGCGGAGATTATCGACATCTTGGTTGCTATACCCGACAGGATAAGACCGCCACTTAGCGATGCTGTATCTCTGATCAGCGAAAGTGATTTCCCAGAGAAATGGGAAACTCTTATTCAGGTAATCAATATATCACGACGACAAACGTCATTCGTCGCTTGATACACGTTAATCGAGATACGCGCGCCCACACCCGATGATTTAATTAAACTATTTTATTGTTAACAGCAACTTGTGACGAAATTGACTGTCAAAGATTTCACACAAAATAACGCGATTTTAGATACTGCACATGCTATATTCAAGAGGTAAAGTCAGGCCGAGTTTGATCATATGCGAGAAGATGATGGTAGCTCAATCGTTCTTAATTATCGTCTGACATTGGTAGATGGCGCCACGAATTTCGTTCAGATACGCTGTATTCAAGCATTAATTTTGTACTTAGTCAATTCTGTCAACCTTATTATGAATTACTAAAGGTATGTACAGTTTTACACGAAATTATCGTCCCTGGCAATGAGTAACCTTACTCGTGATTTTTTGCTGCATAGGCGACAGATTCTCTAATTGAAGTAAATGCCAACAACAAACCAGTGCTTACAGTATTATTGCAAAGCTTGCTACTTGAAATGAAATTATTTTACGACCTCAATTACCAAGATTTGCCGCCTTTCTTTGAGGATAACATGGCAGATTGTATGAATTTACTTCACAAGTATCTGACGTATACAAACCCTTTGTTCGTAAATAAGGTAAGTAATATTATTGCAGTCGTTTCAATGATGAATTTATGATAATTGAATCGAATCGATTTCATTTTTCAGGATGATGACGAGGCCGGTCCTTTGGAGAGAATAAAGGCATCCATATGTGAAATCGTTGCCTTATATACAGCAAAATTCGAAGACGTTTTCACAATGCTTCCAACGTTTGTAGAAACGATATGGACATTGCTGACGACTACTGGAATATCGCCCAAATATGATATTGTGGGTCATTGGAACTTGTGTTAAACGAATGCGTTGACTAGAGTATGATGATTAACTTGTTATTTTTTTTTCCAGCTTGTCAGTCAAGCTATGGTCTTTTTGACTACGGTTGTCAAGTTGGAGCGATACCGATCGCTCTTTAATCAACCAGAAACGCTGCGACAGTTTTGTGAAGCCATAGTGCTGCCAAATATGACCTTAAGGAGTATGTAGTAGCAACTTTTAAAAGCCGTTTTTTTATGTATGTGTTAACACTTTGAGTTACGTTTGATATTGCAACTCTTTAAATGAATTGTGTTTTTAGGTGTCGATGAAGAGTTATTTGAAATGGATCCAATTGAATACATTCGAAGAGACATTGAGGGATCAGGTTATAACACAAAGATTTACGTGAAACTGTTATGTATGAGCTGAGTTGTTTACCAGTTATACATCCCTATAGACAGTGAAACTCGTCGACGAGCGGCAACTGATTTTGTCCGTGGCTTGATGGTACTTTATTTGGAACAGATCACTCAAATCATTAAGACCTACGTGGAACAGTACCTCAATGTTCGTAGATGCATTTATAACTGATGAAAAACGTAAAAATGCCTATTTGGCGCTTTTCTTTCCTCTTTACTTACTCATGCTTATCCCCCTCTCTAGACTTATAACCAAAATCCGGCAGTCAATTGGAAAGAGAAGGATACGGCAATATATCTATTGACATCTATTGCTGCGCAGGGATCTGTGACGAAAGTAAGGCCTGAATTTTAGTATTTGATTTCAGTACTTTTATATTCGATGCTGATGTTTTGTATTGTGATAACGTGTTTTATATGGAAGCACACTTATAATTTATTTACCAAATCTAATAGCATGGCGTTACAGCCATAAATATTTTTGTAAACGTTGTTGACTGGTATGACCAACATATCTTACCCGATCTTAAAACTCCAACTGACAGCGGTTCCGCTATTCTAAAAGTTGACGCCTTAAAGTATCTATACACCTTTCGTAATCAGGTATATATTCTTGCATGCAATTCAGTGACTTTTTTTTGATCAACACAAATTAACAGTCTCATACTTGTAGATGACTAAGGAGAAACTTCTCGAGGCCTTCCCTTATCTGATGCAACATCTGCGATCTTCTGGTTACGTTGTATATACTTATGCTGCTATTACTATAGAAAGAATTTTATTCATGAGACGAGATAATGTTTTAGTGTAAGTTATTTGAATATAATAATGTATTGTCAAAACTCAGTGCATTAATTTTGTATAATTGATCATGTAGATTTAATCAAAATGATATTCGACCATACACGCATGATCTTTTGATTATACTATTTGGATTGATCGAATCTGCTCCTACCCCGGCGACACTAGCAGAGAATGACTACTTAATGAAAGGTACTGCGCAAGTGCATCATCTTTGTAATATAATAGTTAAGCTAACAACTCGTGCTAAATTTGCCATACTCTTTAGCCGTGATGCGTGTGCTGTTTACTAGTCGTGAAGAAATATCTCCGTATGTGGGAGATATAATTGATCATTTGAACAAAATACTAATTGTGATAAGCAAGAATCCGAGCAACCCCCAATTTAATCATTATACATTCGAGGCTATTGGCGCTTTGGTGAGGTTGGATATTCATCGATTATTTGTTAGATTGAGCGTATTGCCCTACCTATCTTTAATATTTGCTTTTCCCCCCGCTATCAGGTTCTGTTGCGTTAATTCACAAGAGATATTAAGTCATATAGAAGGCGTACTCTTCCCCTCATTTCAAACCATTTTACAGCAAGATGTAACGGGTATGCGGCGATTTTCGTAGGAGAATTGCAGTGTCTTTTTAGTATTAACCCTGTGATTAATCTAACATTTTGTAGAGTTTGTGCCTTATGTTTTTCAATTGCTATCTTCATTACTCGAATGTCATGTTGGACAAGAACTGCCAGAGATGTATCAAGCTATCCTGCCGGCATTGCTAAAGTCCAACTTGTGGGAAACTCAAGGTAGATAACGACTAATCAATGAAATCCAAACTCGTTCTTGTTTACAATTAATTTATCATCGAATCTAGGCAACGTGCCTGCGCTAGTACGTTTACTCCAAGCCTATCTTCATAGATCAACAACAAGTATCATTGTCAATAATCAACTTGAAGCAATCCTCGGTATCTTTCAAAAACTTCTTGCTTCCAAGTTGAACGATCAACTTGGACTTGAGCTTGTCTCTTCAGTCATTCAATATGTGCCCACGTAAGTATTCAATGATATAGTTGCTAATGTATGTTTCGATCTATATCTTTTTAATCTATAAAAGTGCTTTATTTTCGTAATAGGGAGACTTTGAATCACTATATTGGACCTATATTTATTCTTATATTAAAGAAATTACAAAGTACAAAGCAGGATAAGTTTCTAATTGTATTTGTTAAGTTTATATTTTGCTTTTTTGCAATCGATAAGGAGGGAGCTGGACCAGATTATATAATCCAAGTCATTGATAGCATCCAGCCAAGGTATTCTAATTACATGATTTCAATCCTGTATGATAATGTTTGAATGTCTTGAATTTACACTGATTATACTGTATCGTAGTTTATTCATGGGGCTCCTCAACGGGCCCATTATGCAGAATTTGCAAAAGGTCCAAGGAAGAATCGAACGCAAGATTTGTGCTGTGGGAATGACACGTCTTTTGACCAAGTCTGAGAAAGTTATGGGCAGCGAATATGCTGAAGTCTGGTAAGAAAGAGAATTACAGCTACACGTCTAGTTACTAGAGTCGAAATATAGCTGTTGAATACTATTTGCTTTCTTCATCCAAAGCCAACAATTGACTGGATACTAATATATCATTTGGCAGGCCTACTCTTCTAGGCATGCTTGTGCGATTCTTTGAGGCACCAACGGAGGTTGAGACACATGCAGATGCCGAGGATAGTCTATACGAATTTGACCTCATCGAGGATCGAGAATTTAAGGCACAGTTTGCCAAGCTAAATTCAACGTCTCGCTTGAATAACGACCCAGTGGAGAACGTTGTCGATCCGCGAGTATTCTTAGCGCAATCGCTTGTAGAGGCAAACTCGCAATATTCTGGGACGGTAAGATACCACGTGATGGCATAAAGTAACGCCTTTTCTTAATTATTAATCAAATTTCTGCTATATAGGTATTCAGATTGATATCGGAGAAAGAGCCTCGCGAGTGTGTTGACTATATCAACGAATATATGAAACTTGCCGGATTTGGAAGTCTAATGTGAATATGATTTTAACGTAAAACATAACAAGTGTGCGTCGCGTGATGAGAGTATCTGCTAGCTCCATTAGATATTGTTTCATTTATCTAGATTACCATAGAATGGTATACTGAAATGAGTTGTATATGCACGGAATTTTATATTAAAATGTTGTCAATTCTCAATGTATATCAACTTTGTAATGATGTCCATATTAGGAAATAGACCCGCACTTTGATAAGAGATTTTGTTAAAATTCGTTTTCTCCCATTCCCTTGTCCATCAACCTGACCTTTTTCGCACACGAATTACTTGTGAACAATTATGCAATCGGCTGAAGATTATATGGATCCTGACGATTTTCTAGCTGAGGAAGCAGTTAGTTTGGTTTTTCATTCATGAGGAGGGTTTTATCTAGAATAAGTGTTTTATATGAAAATTATTTGATAGGTTATTGGGGTTAAGGGACTTCCATTTGATTCACAAGCGCTGATTAATATGGGCGTCAGCAACCGAGTACGTATGAAAGACAGACGTAATGAGGTTATGTGGCATAAGCACGCCGTTAATGTCTCGTTGTTTACAGGTTAGAGAAGTGGGTAATAATTATGAAGGCGAAGAACGAGTGGAGAGACGTACGCGTAGTAGCAGGAGACAATTTGCGGATGATCACGATAACGATGACGATGACGTCACGAGGGAATCAATACAAGAGATACCTTACTGGGTTGCAATCAAGCTAGTCCAAAAGTAAGCGGCAGATCGTTATAAAAAATGATTATGTACAACCCAATTCTAGTCTGTATAAATAGAAGAGCAAGATTGCTTTATCTATTCATAACGTGAAGGAGGCCAATTTTCTACTCGGAAAGATATCAACTAGTGGATATACAACCGTCATTTTAATGCCCCCCTAATATTCTTTGTAGAGGACTTGGAGAGTTGCAGATGCCAAAGATATTTGGCCGACCGGTACGCAACGCATTGAAGGCAGACCCGATTCATGTGAATTTAGTTGAACAAGATCCACGATTCTTTGCATTTGGTGGCAAATTCCTTGAAGCGTATCCTTTGCATATTTCATGTGTCAATTCCTTACTTCAAAATTAATTATGATTCTTATAAAATTCTAGTGTAGAGGACCCTGAACTGGCTGAGGTTCTTGATAAGGTCAGTATCACATGATAATACCCATTTATCTGGTGGACTGGTGGATTAAATTATAACTAATATAGTTAGTGAATTGAGCCTCCAACTTTTTTAGCAAAGCAGTAGTGAATGCGATAGGCTACGTCATTATACTTATCTGCCCTTTATCCCGATTGGCGATTTACAGAGTTACGTACAGCGTACGCGTGCCACACTTGATCACTTGGAGTATGGAGCGGCAGGTAAGGAGACGGTCTTTGTTTCGAAGATGGACGAGACGGAAAGACAAGGTATGAGCCATTGAAGAGGAAAAGTCAAATGATATTTTAAATTACCATACATATATGGATACACATTCACATATGTATATATATGTGTGTATACGTATGGTATGCAGGTATATATATATATATGTCATTACATTGTACGTTGTGATTGTCATTAGATGCTGACGTATTGTTGTTTCGCATTAGTGTACTTGGCGGGTGTGGAGACAGTCAGGGCATACAAGACATGGGCATACAGTCGGAGGGAATAGGCGGGTGCAAGGGGAAAAGATGATTGGGTCAGAGGATGAGTGTGGGAACAAGAAAACAACGGGAGCAGGTTTTCATCTTGATATTTCAGTTGACGTGTGGAACCCCCATATGTAGATAGAAGCATTAATATGTAGTTGTAGTTGTATATCTCTTGAATGTTCAGTTTCCCTCTCAATTAAACCTGTTTGTTTCTATGACGGCGCTTCATTTTCTTCGTTTTCAGTTAGTTCGATTGCAATTTCGTTGTTTAAAATTTGCAAGATTTTATGCAACGCATACTTGGCTGTGCATGCTGAATGATGTGCTCGGCATAAGTAAATGCAATGCCTAAATAGTACAACTTGTAGTAGTAATTCAGATCGTCCATATATTTGGAAGTATGATGTTCGCTACTGTTTGGTTAGTACGTAGCAAGTAATTTGGGTTAGCGGTATGCATCCTATGCATAAGAATGTGAACGGATTTCAGTGCCGCAAAAGCAATTCAATTGTATCAGAACATTGAGTTACTTTATGCGACACTGAGGTAGTAGTACAGTAAGAACAAACGCCTCTTATTTCATTTATAACGCCACCTAAATCATTTGATCTTTCTACTCTTCTCAGTTTCATGTCTCATACTTGTATCTCTTTTTCCACCTGTCTGAAGTCAGGTGTATGATGTCATATCGGCTGGGATAAGGGGAGACATTCATATGAGATCATATGTATAGCTATGATTTGCGTGGGATAAAACTGTCAGGGAAACGACCCTTTGATAAAACAGTATTACATAGTATAGTTTGTATTATAAATTATAAAATGCTATCGATATACTACTGTTATTACTACTGTTATTACTACTGTCACTACTGTTAATACTATACGTTTGCAACAACTTGGCCTCTTCTCCTCGTTTATTATTATGATCATTGGTTGCATGTGCTCGGTGCAATGTTAGTAGTGCTTTGCACTTAAAGCATATGAATAAATTAACTGAAGCAACCAAAACGGGCATAGCGTTTATCATCCCCGTAGATAGAATACGCGATAAACAATGAACACATTGAATGTAGTAACCATATTAATAATATCTGATAACGCAATCTCCTTACGATGATGTACTGCTTATAACTACTCACTGTTTAAATCTTTATACTCCTATATATTATACTATTACATACTATTATATACTATTATACTATTATATGCTCTACATACTCTCGCTTCCTCATCTTCTCATCTTGCATATAGTTTATACAATACTACATTCATTCTTATGTACAGAGAACAATGTTCTACGCATATCCATAGTCTGCCATTATTAGATTACTTTTTTTCCTCCGCTTGTGTTTCGCAAATACGCTTATCTTGCAGCATCCTAAAACTTACACTAAAATAACTACTAAGCCTCCGGTTGTACAGTGGCGTAATAACATATTTTTGTAACAAATTCATCCTCCTTCCCATCACCACATAAATACCCCAACCTTAAGGTCTGAAAAATCTCACGACCAGTCACTTACCCCACAAAAACACAAAAAAGAAGAAGTCGGTTTTGAAGATTTTCATAGAACAAACGAATACCATCACGAGAATTGAAAGGTCTATATAATCCTAACGAAGAAACACTCAACGATTAACATACCGATAACTCAACAATGGCACCAGCACCAGCAACAAAAAACATCCCCATCGTATTAGAAGCGGTAAACCAAGTAACAAACTGTGTCAGCCAACTTCCATACAATGAAGGATTCGATGAACGCGACGTTGTCGAAATCTCAGTGACCACCGCTCCCAAGGCCAGAATAGAAATTGCAACAGTCTCTGCAATCATTCAGTTTTCATGCAATCTTGTTCTCTCGAAAGCTGTATACGATGTCCGAATAGAATTTCCTCGTATGAAACTACCATTTGCGTGGACCAATAGATCCATCCGCGACGTACTCTACGCTCCTAACGACAACCCAATTGCCCTCGAAGTGGTGAGCGATGACTGCCGTCTCACGGTCTTTAAGAATAACGATGACGCTTGCAGAGACGAATGGTATGATGCAATCAAGCATTGGCACACTAATTTGCCGCCGAGATTTCACTTGTTGTTGAACGAACTTGTGGAGAATGTATCCGCCCATGCGCAGCTTCCAGAAGACAGGTTCTGTTTCACTGTTGGATTACATTTTTACAAAAAGAAGGTAATAATGAATTTCATTAGGGGTCTTGTTACCTGCCATTGCATGTGAATACTCAGCATTGGTATATTCGACCTGCATTAATCCCGTACATTTCAAACGAATAGCATGTCGATGATCGGCTGATACTAACACTTTTCATTTCCTTTTCTCTTTCCCGCCCACCTCCCTTTCCCCCCTTTTTTCCCCACCATCGATTAGCTCTGCTATTGTGTTGCCGATTGCGGTGTCGGTCTACATGGGTCGCTCCAACAAGGAATCGTAGAGGACGCTAAAGCCGCTGCCCGTCGTGCTTGTGCTCTCTATTTGACACGCCCTCAAGTTACCTCCAAGGGTATCGAGAGAGGACATCAAGGTGTTGGCCTCTTTATCACAAGCGAATTATCTCAAATGAACAAAGGCTACGTCCAAATACTCTCCGGTTTACAAGAATACGAGCAAAGAGGTGAGCATAACTATAATCATATACTTTTGATAGTATAAAAAAAGTTCATATGACGATCAACCAGCAATGCTACTAAATAGGCTGGATTTTCATGTGTAACTTTGTTCTTTATCACCAATATCACACCCCCCCCCCGACTGTGCCTATATTAATCTCTCTTTTTGTATTTTTGTATAATAATAGATACCACTGTTGTACGTGTCAGGGGTATTGCTGAATGGAAAGGCACTATGGTCCATGGTGCGATCAACTTGGACCAAGAGTTTAATTATCGGCGAGCCATGAAATTATTTTCCAACCCAAATGACCTCAACAACGACCGATTTCTCGTTGCTTCGGTGCATCTCAACGTATATGGCCAGAAGAACCTTCGCACTCGTGAATTATGTGAAGAAATCATCCGCGATCTGGAAGCAGCTGTTGAAAGATCAACCAAAATAATCCTCGACTTTACAGATATCGAAGAAATCTCACAGGCTTTCTCTGGTTTTCTTCGCCGATTTGTTACGAATCACTCTAAAGTACGAATGATGATTATGATTCCACCCAATGCTAATGAAGACTTACGAGAGGATCTACAAGACTTGAGCGATCTAGCAGCACAGAACAAATCAGATGACGAGGAATAATGTTTTTAATTATCTATATTTGATTATCATATACTATTCTTATCATTTTTTCTTTTTGTATATTCATATTATTCCTATTAGACTCATTGATTAGAAAATAACAGTTTAATATTCGAATATTTTATATAGAACGGTTGATTACTTTATAGAGTAGCAATCCAAAAAAATTTTCCTTTCATCTCACTACTTTCGCATTGTAAATGCCATAATCGAATAAAAACCCTTATATATTAAATAAATATTATTACAACTAAATTGTAATAGAAACCAAGCATAGACAACGTCAAATCATTAAGTTTCAATACTTCGAGTCTGTATACCAGCAATACCCATTCCACGTATCAATCCCACAATATAGATCTCTGTTGTACTATAAAGTCTCCCCTTCACTTTATACACTTGCACATTATCACTTCCAAACAACTCTTCCATAGTTTGTTCCAGTTTCTTATATTTTTCTTGTTGTCCATATGGATCGTGGTCAGATATCGTTAAAGGAGCAAAGAATTGATCCTTGTCTACACGTTCTGTCTTTATTTCTTCCTGAGCATGTGAAGAATCAAGATTCGTTGTTAAATCAGCGAATAGCTCTGCTGACTCGGGTAGGCGTTCGAGTTCCTTGTTCTCAAAGAACACAAATTCAAGTGGTTCGTCTCCCTCAGAGACGTAATACAAATCAGACGACGCTGCAACAAGTTTATCCTTAACCTGCAGCAAATCGATCGGGCGTGCGCTAGAGCTATCGGACGGGTTGCCCATCGTTCTTGGAAGAAATATGTAGAGATCGCCGTGGCGTAAATGCCAATTTATGGTGTGGAAATGACGTTTAAGTCACTTGACCAAACCTATTTCATATCGATATTCTTATACATAGTAATAGGTATTTCTCAATAGTAACCAGAACCTGATTCGATTGGCCAAATGGAAGTTCGTTTGATCGCTTAGTTAATTGAACGATTGATGCAAAAGCAATCGCTGGGCTATGAACGAACTTAAAGACTTATCTCAACACCTGCTCGATTATAACAGACAAACTTTTGAGAAAATTGTGCAAGATATAGAAGTAAAATACAGGGAGCGGGTTAATGTAAATAAGAAAATGTGATGCGAAGTTGAGAATCTGAAGACGCAAGTGCAGGAGGCGGGAAAAATTATCGCATCCATGAAATCAGATTCTACGCATTGTGAAGGTATATTTCAGGCGAATTATGAATTTGCGCAAATAGCTAGCTATTCGGCGAAACATCTTCACGCGAGATATTCAATAATCATTAGTATTTTTGCACAATTATTTGGTAGGGATTAAAAACAGTATTTTATTGCATTATTGGTCTTTTTTTTTTTTTTTAATAAATTAATACACAAGAAGATCTATTATAACTTATGAATGCAGCATGGAAGATAGTGAAAGTAGTGCAACTAGTCATTCTGTCAATAATGCGTCTACTACTATTAGCGATGAATTCTCTCCTCATATCAAGTATTATAACATGCGCAGTAAACTGTTACGTGAATTAAAACAAATTATCCCAGAGGCATCCATCATCACGAGTGAGCGAATGGAATAAGCGGCAGTTCAGGCTTGTGCGCAGGTATCATTTATACTAGGTTAATATACCAACATTAATGTTATTGTCTTGCTCGAATACGGATGAGACCAACGCGATGACTCTTCATATTTTTCAAAAAAAGCTCATTAAGCAGTTTGTAAGAAAGCTCAACAATTTGATCAATGAACTCTTTGTAAAAGCCTTGCATATTATTCTAATTCAAATTGTAAGAGAGGATACGCGAAACAAATTCGATTCAAAAGTCTAACATTCCGTCACAGTCGAAAGAGTGGTTTTCTGTTATCTCACTCTGCTGATGGCACAAATAGATTAACGCAATCAATTTCCACGTCAATTTAGATAGGTTGTTGTTGTTTTTTACTGAAAACAAAGAGTCGAAATAAAGAAGCAGAATAGTATCGGGACAAAGAAAGAGACTACTAAATTTAATACGTCTTTAAGTGCAGATTGAAGGTCAATTTATTTGATTATTATTATATTATATATCCGTAAAGTGATAATGCTTTCAACTTACCTTTTTTCTGTCTTTTACTCTTTTTCTTTTCTTTTCTTTTCTTTTCTTTTTGATTGTTATAATTTACTATTACTACTACTATTAAGATTAAAACTAATATTATATGAATTAAATACAGTATGTTACATGGTAAATCTATACGTCACAGATTAATATAATACAAGTAGAAAAGGGTGGATAATAATCGAATGACTATTGCTCCAAACCGGCATCCCAAGCGGCAAACTCACCTTTCATCTCTAACCGGCTTCAGAGACAGATCCTTCACAAGTAGCTAAGTAATCACCGAATCAGTCCCTCAAACCCGTCCACCTCCCCAAGTGTCCCATTGGATCCGGTCACCGGCAAACCGTCAGTGAAAAAAAAAAAAGGGGAGAGAAGAAAAAAAGAAAATAATAGAGTTAGTTTATAACGTAAAACAATGCCATACTTACCTTATACTTACCCAAAACCTTCTCCCCGTCATCTAAAGCTGTGTAAAAAGAAAGAAAGAAAAAGGAGATGTCTCAGAGTGTTCCGGGCATCCCCCGTGACCCACTCATCGGACCCGTGCCAGATCGCTTCACCGCCGGCGAGCACTGGGGACAATGGCGAGTAGAGAGGCATCACCGGTAACTACCCACCACCCGATCCAGATCCGCCCATCCACCAGCAGAAACGAAGGAGAGCAGCCACCTAGTGAACCGATTAAAAGCATATTTTTTAGTCAGCGATTATTATCCGCCCATTTACCTATTTCTGTCGTCTGAACTTTCCAATATACGACAAATAGAATTAATCACATGAGAAAGGTAGTTTCTTAAGAAAGTTGTCGTGGATAAGTAAACGTCGGTATAAATATTACGTATATAAAGTCGCTTTGACATAGTAATATATATAGTAGGTTATCACTGGATAAAAGTAAACAGAGAGTGTTATACGAAATATTTTCTTAGGTACCTAATCATGCGCTTTTGATCTACTTTCCCATTCACCCTTCTACTTACCTCGTCCTATTCGTTGATGTCGGGGCTTCTGGCACCGGCGTATTAGATCGCTTGGGTATTGAGCTTAGACCTTGTCGCTTTTTCTAATACAGCATTTATTGTATTTCTTCTCTCTATTTTGTTTCTTTGTCATCCAGTAGTGAAAATTTCTTTGATAGTGTGCAGTCCGTCAAAACATTGAGAGCGTAAACAGCGCCCATGCGTTTTGAGGTGTGTCCAAATTCCTGCGGTTTTCGGATTGATGTTGGTGAATACGCCGAGTGGACTTGGCGCGCGCCGATAGAAAGTTTATACAGTCAAAACCGGTCCGAGTATAGAGTTAAAGTAGTGGGAAGAGCAAGATTATGTGTCGAAAACTTTTCGAAATCTAATTAATATAATAGATATAATAATAATTATTGGTTATTTCATGACGCGATTATTAAATTTAGTGAAGCGAGAAGATATGTTTGTTGAAAAGACGTCGAAATCTGAACAAATTAATAAACGTACGTATAATACAAGTTTCCCCAAACTTCTTTATTATTCACTCGGTGTGGTAAGAAGCAGATTTGTGTTGTGTGCCATACGTTAGTGTGGAGGGGCAGAATGTTCGCCCTTGTGCAAACTCTTTTCGTTGGTTATGTGGTTGGTAAACCGTGTCGACGTTGAGTGTTAAGAGTCCGTTGTTTGAGACTCGTTCGTGAGCGTAACATGGCGTGGCAGCAAAGGTATATTCGTTGTATATTTAAATAATGTTGGGTTTGTGCTTTGGGAGAGAAGAGGTTGTTGTGAAGCGATACATGTGCAATGGAGAAAAGCGTCCTGATATATATATATGAGTAGACGCGTATTCGCGTGTTAGATGATAATATTAGTACTACTTGATATTGTTAATGTTGTTATTTATGCAATAGGGAGTGTGAAAGACTACTGTTAACCAATAGAAAGCATAAATGATATCGACATCTGTCTAATATAACACATCATGACATCATATAGCGGCGAATTCCGTATTGTCACGATTGTTTCCGTAAAAGAGAACAATAGTATTAGTGTAGCGTTTTAGAACACACGTGGTAAAATAATTTTCATTGGTTATTAAGTCGTAAATCACGCGTATAATTTTAATTAAACTGATCTCTATGATAGTAGATAATCTCGGCAGTATTATATTAACATGGCCTTGTAATACAGCGAAAACTTACATAATAATCGTAAATTATCACTTTATTATTTTATCGAATAGACCATTCTATTGAATTAAACACAACCCATTAAATCAAAATTTTGATATTAGCTGCGTGGACGTGAGATAACGTAAGATCAACACAATTCAAACAGTTGGAAGAAAACCACAATCCAACGCGAATATTAATGATAAATAAATGTATTTTTTAAATTAATAATTATGAAGACAAAAAAGTTGCCGACAATATATTGACCAATTGCTTATTTAAATTAATAATGAGTTTAGTCCTCAGGAAATACCCATTAATTGAAAGAGAGTTGACACCAGATAAACCTCGATAAGCCCGAAGAACGGCTTCCTATTGTCACAAGCGGTAAAGCAGTTCACGAATTACTAATTATGTTGGTCATCAAAATGACAGGCATTTTGGATTCCTTTCTACGAGGAAACAATTAAATATTTAATCTAAACAATTGTTTATAAAGAAATTATTGCTTAATGTAATGATGTTTCATGTGACTCAAATACAGTATAACGGATTTCGATCAAATGACGGAATTGTTAACCAATTTTTATTCAGTGGTGAAAATTATTTTACGATTCTTAGGTTTATAGAGAAAACCAAAGACGTAGAGCGTGCATAGCCGTAATGCATTACGCTGACAATGGTTGCTAACTTTATACTTGTCCAACAAACAAAAGCTTTTGTCGATATTATGCCATCGAATTCTTTGACTTGAACGATGTCATCTGTTTTAGGGGCTCGTACAATAATAGACGGCACCTCTTTAGCGGCTGAATATTATGAACTTAATGCGGAAATCACTGACATAAGTCAAGCCGAATTGACTGCGCTATTTGCAAACAAATGTTTCATGGCGGTAGCATTGAAGAAACGATGATAGTGATGCTGTTACTTGGAAGCGAGGAAATATGTACACCAACTCATATGAGAGAAGTTGCTAGAATATACTCTCTTTCAACACGCAAGCACAACAATGATGCCAGTCAGTTTAGAAGATTTTCCACATGGCTTAGACATCGCTACAAGGATTCACCAAGCATGAAGATAACTATTATCTGGTTGCTCGTAAGCGCTTTTATCATTATTATTTTCTATATGGATTCTGCTCTGCATGTGGAATACTCCGATGTGGACATAAAAAATTATCCAATGGATAGACTAGCAACAATAAACGACTCGACGAGTTTATTAAGAAATCTCAAATACAAACGAACTCAGCAAACGATTAGAGTGATTGTATTGATAATAAGGGATATCGTGTATACTTAAATAATAGTCTATCTATTACTACTTATCTTGGAGTAAAATGGATTCCACTTGACATAACAGATGAGACGGACGAGTCATATTACTATTCGTCATGAATATATCGTGTTTATCGATTGTTTAGATAATTTTTGATTTTGTGTATAATTTTTATAGTTATGTGATGAGCATCAAGATATTCTTACCACAGATGTTTGGGTGACCATTGGATTTACATATGATGCAAGTGAATAGAAGTATTATATAAAAGAACGAGATAAGATTGGAGTATGTCTGGCATGTACGCGTCGATTAGAACCTAAGATAAATATATTCTGTTATCGTTGTAAAGCACCAAGGTCTCCCGATTGGACTACGGGCAATAAATCTTTGGATTCGTTTATTATGGAATCGTGGCGTAATGCGAAGAATAAACATAATGCCTATATACAATGGATAGAGTACCCTCTATTGACAAACGTACGAGATATGACACCATTACACACATATGGCAGAATTTTTAGAACCGATAACAAATGAATGGACAAGAGTAATGCTCAGACAGATAGAGCTCGGTTATTTGATTTTTATCAGGTAAATTATTTCAACTCAAATATAAATAGAATTACTTGCGTCCGCGCACGTTGATTGATTTTTTATAACGACTGTATTAATAGTTAACCAAGGAATATCCGGAGATATTAACACCAGAAAATATTTGGATCATTGGTATCACTCAAAGCCATCTACTCGAAAATATTGTTTGGTATTCTACTACGAAGCGCGGATTAATGGAGATGTTAAGTATATGCAGCATGCGGATTTTGCTGAAATCAATGAGATTGGATCTGGTGGTTATGGAACAGTCTATACTGCCAGATATAAAGGCAAATCAAAACTTATTGTCCTCAAACGCTTTAAAAATTTTGATGAGACACCGGAATTGTTTATTTCCGAAGTAAGCAATCTTTGGTATTAAATTTAATCTAACTCTGTATTTATTTTTTTTTTATTTAATAGTTCAGACATCACACCAAGTGCGCGCGTTATGGTTTTTCTTGAAATTTATGGAATCATGCAAGATCCAGAAACAAGGGGGTACATGATTGTTATGCAATATGCTAATAACGGCAACATTTTGTCTTACTTGGATCAAAATATCAACAAATTGATGTGGAAGATGAAACTAGAGTGTTTGAAAGATATTGCACAGCATCTGTATTTTATTCACTATGCGGGATTTGTGCATTGCGATCTTCATGGTGGAGTGTCTGTGAAGACTAATGTTATGGCATATATTCCTCCCCTAATTTCTGCGTAACACCGATGGTAGCACAGGAGAATTCGATTATCGTGTCGCAATCCTCGAACTTCAGCACTTTCGAATAAGTAGATTTTCCATATGTTATTCCCCGTTTTCTGCAACAGAAGGTTTACCTCCCTAAGTGATTTACATCTTGTAGCAACTACTGATGACAATTTTCGAACGCACAATATTATTATCCTAGTTGCGTAAAGAAATCTTGTTTTTCTCATTTTACAATATCTTTGAAACTAACAGAAGGATTTGATGATATCATTCTTTTCTTTAGTGAGAGAGAATAATAGTAATAAATATCGACAGTTAGTGCTTTTGAGGCATTAAAAAGATTGGAATGTTTTTAATTTAACAAAATAAAAAAAAAGCCGAAAGTTATTTAAAAGCTGTTAAACTTTATACGTAACTTGGCCAAAATTATATAAGAATTATTATTATTTTCAATAGCTGTTATTATTATAATACATACAGTAATAGTAAGAGATGTAAATTGTTAAAATTTCTTTCCTATGGAAAATTTTAGTTGTTTGGTTAAACTT
The DNA here is from genome assembly GCA_910592345.1 of Paraglomus brasilianum. Lineage (NCBI taxonomy): Eukaryota > Fungi > Glomeromycota > Glomeromycetes > Paraglomerales > Paraglomeraceae > Paraglomus > Paraglomus brasilianum. The sequence goes on from CAJVPI010000230.1 coordinate 23,648, forward strand.
TTAAATATATCCTGGGGAAAAGCCCAACTTTGAATTGACGAAGAGAGAATTAATAACAGTTATTATATTTATTATTCATGATAATAATGATAGCTTTGGGACTAGGTACAATCCTTTGTTTAGTATTTATATATTCAAGAGCAGCGCACAAAAAAAATTGTATCAAGTAGCGAATGCAAAGCCTTTGTTATGCAATTGTTCCGAAATCGGCCAGTTCGAAATAAGCAATTTATTTCGATAGATTGTTTATGACGTAGACGATTGTCGTTAAACTCGCAAAATTGTAAACAATTGAATGTAGGTCACGCAAAAGGATGAGAATTTTTTGATGTATGACAAGCCTCCGCCAACAAGTAGTTTATATTAATATATTAATATGTATACATTATTCTGTAAACGATGCCATGAGCTTGATCAATCGAAGAACATATTTTCTTCTCTTGTGTCTACTTGTTTTTGTCAATTTTGCTGGATTCTTATGGGAACAACAGCGGAATAGACGACATGAGACTAATGTGTTTGGGAATTCTGTGCGAGAAGTGAAACTGGTAAAAAGGTCTGTTTCGCTAGAGGGATCTGACCCAGCTCTTGCAGAAACCAACTCGATTGCTTTCCAGATGTCGGGGGAAGGGGACACTATTGAGCAGACAGAGGTAATTAGGTTTCTCCTCGATAGGTTGCCTTTGCAGTTCAGTGTAATTGCAGCAGACGCGTCTCGGGAAATCGATGCTCGTTGTGTGTTTCGCGATGCTGACGTTGCTGTCCAGATAGTACGTTGAACTCTGCCGTGCACACGCGTTCAAAGAAAATATTTACTGTGTGCTGCTTACGGATACCTTTTCACTGATTAGTTAATATTGGGGCCACCCGGATCTCAATAAACGCAACGATCCTGAGATAAACCGTCTCTATGCTGGGAAACGACTTCCTTTTGATAATGCTCTGTGCTTCTTTCAGATGGTAATATTTATGTCTCTTTCTTTTGCCTTACTGTCTAGTGCGATGATATTTATAGTCATCCAGATGTCTGCGCATACGTAAGAGAAAATTGCCGAGACTATTCTTCCGGACTGATCAATTATCTCGAAATTTACTTTTGCGGCATGAAGAAAATCAGGCTTTTCGCTCTTGCAATGCTTGTACGTCATTATCGGAATATATCATACCTATGCATAGTCTTTTATCAAATTGAATGAACTATTAATTGGTTCCGTTTTCACTTTGAAAAGTTTCTTTGGCTACTTTTCCTCTTTGGATTCGTAGGTGTAGCTGCCTCGGACTTTTTCTGTCCCAATTTAAACACTATTGCTTCGAGTTTGAATCTATCCGAAAGTTTGGTAAATACAGAAGCATCACGGCGTTGAAATATAATACGATCGAATCTAATAGCATCGTTCTATATATTAACTATTCTCGCTCTTTTGTCCATTGATAAGGCTGGTGTGACGTTTTTGGCTTTTGGAAATGGATCACCCGACGTATTTAGCACGTTTAGTGCAATGTCGAACAATTCAGGCTCTTTAGCTATTGGAGAATTAATAGGCGCTGCCGCCTTTATATCATCTGTGGTTGCAGGGTCTATGGCAGTAGTAAGACCGTTTCGCGTCACAAGAATACCATTCATTAGAGACGTTTTGTTTTTTATGGGGGCCTTGTTATTTATTCTAATAATTATTTCGGACGGTTATATTCGCATGTGGGAAAGCATTCTGTTAATTTTGTATTATTTTACCTATGTCAGTGTTGTTGTTATTGGAAGTTGGCGAGTAAGTCAAAATAAAAGACATCGATGGCTAGAACAAAGGGCTCGAGATGAGTACGCTCCCCCGTCGGAGGACAGTATAATTGAAGATAGTGGAGTGCTGAATGATGATGATGACTACGACCAAGATTCTTATGGATATAACTCGTTCGGCGAGACGGATTTTCTGTTACAAGGCCATGAGCGAGATGAAGAAGCCGGTCATGCTACAACTCCCATCTCTATGACTGCGCTGAACAGAAATTATAACAATTATTTTTCGCCATCGTCTTTCATTACAATGAGCGACATTGTAGATCAAGCAGGGAGCTTCCATCACCACCATGGCGCAAAACAAAGATCATTACATCACGGAATGAGACCTTCACTCTTTGGAGCCATTGAGGTAAAGAAAAAATCATTTTTAGATAGTATTGCTTCCTCCTTTTTTCTTTCCGATCGAAGCTGGATGTCCATCATTGCTGATGAATTCTATTGAACTTACAACTAATTTAGTTCCGCGATCTTGTGAAATCACTCAAGTTGAATAGCAGTGCAAGAGCGCTCGGCGTATTTGGCCGTAGTTATTCATCAGAATTTAATCACCCTGGAATACAAAGGCCCAGAGTAGAGCGCAGTAATACAACGCCGCTTCGTAGCTTATATGAAAATCCTCGGGCTGGTCTTGATACCATATATGATGCGTTTGGTCTTTCAACGCCCGGTAATAGTAACACTGTTCGACGTGATAATATCCTAGGACTGTCTGGGGTACCTAGTCTATCGTCCGGTTTGTCTCCTTACATTGACATTGATCAAAGTTCGAGGTCAGCAGAAACAAATTTGCAGCCAGATGACACACAATCGGATTCATCGAATGCATTACAAGTACCACGTTTAAATGTCGTTCCCCCGACCCCATCAAGGAGCCCATTGCTATCACCATTGGCGTTTTCCTATTCGCCATCTTCAATGGCAGCTGACTCTGAATTTCCGGGTGATGGTTTACCACAATCCAATTCCTACCTTCAATCGCCACCATCGCCTGTCACACCGCTTCCTTCGCCAGTGCTATCAGCTGACGTATCTGCAGATGTGGAGAACCCAGTTATTCAAAAGTTTTACCTGAATTCAATATGGGAGAAATTTCAGCCAACTTTATTCCCTTCCCTCACTGGATTCAGATCAAAATCATACTTTGCCAAGTTCATTGCATTGATTGCATGCCCAGCCAATTTACTTCTTGTTCTTACACTACCAGTTGTCGAAGCTGATAAGCTATCCAGCGATGATGAAAAACGAGTGGACGATTCTCCAACTATTTTTAATTCACATTTGGACCCACCGCGAATTACACTCGATGATGAAGACATTGATATGGATTTGTCGAAGGGCGCAGATGGAGAAAACGGGTGGAGTAGATGGTTGACCACTTTTCAACTTGTATCTGCTCCTGTATTTGTTGTTAGCGTTCTTGTTGGTAAGAAGCGTTTGCTTTAGAAGAATGAGCCATATATATAATAACCGTCTAATTGAGATTCGTATGTTTTTAGTGACTAATGGTTTCGACTGCAAGGCCATCCTTTATGCTTTTGCTGTCGGCTTCATTCTTTCGCTACTTTATCTGAGGACCACAGACTGTGATCGCCCACCATCTTATTATACGTTATTCTGTTTTCTCGGTTTTGCAGTTGCAATTGTATGGATATTTATTGTGGCCAATGAAGTTGTTGGGGTGCTTCAGGTATTTGCTCCAAGAATAGTAGATGATTGTTCGTCGCTTTCCGTAATAGATACTAAGCAATTGCTTTCTTCGTGTGTAGGCTATAGGATTAATAATGGGCCTGAGTGATGCTATACTGGGACTGACTATCTTTGCTATGGTAATTGTGTGCATTACATGTGTGTATCGTTCTTGTGTTCAAGTATTTATCTTATTTGATATAACAGGGCAACAGCCTCGGAGACTTTGTGGCTAACATCACAATAGCACGTATGGGATTCCCAATGATGGCCATGAGTGCATGCTTTGGGGGACCGATGCTTAGTAAGTTCAATGAATTCGTATTTATGCTATTCAATTACGAGCTCTTCGCATCTCATCATACATTGTTGCTTCAGACATCCTCCTCGGGGTTGGCATAAGTGGTACGTATATGACATTGAAGACGCAAGAGTCTTACAAAATCAGCGTCTCTCCCACATTATTCGTTTCATCCATTGGGCTCTTGATATCGCTTGCATCATCGTTGATCTACTTACCTCGTACGGACTACTGGATGACGAGAAAATGGGGATACTCTCTGATCGGATTGTATATTACATGTATGATTATTAATGTTGTGCTTGAATTGATTGGTATCGGGGATATTCAATAAATACACCTTGTTGGTTGACAGAAACTGTAGTTGATGAATTGAAATTGATATGCCTGAGAGGCCCAACTGCTCACATTCTCAATTCATGAATTTACTTTAGCACTAGCAATTGAAAGATGACACTCAATTACCTCTTGTCCACAGCCCAATATTCGTACTGTGCATTTTAATTACATAAAAGACCGAATTATCATGTTGGTGGGGGAGTAGGTTCATGTATCTAAAAAGAAATAGAGTTTAATTGGCAGATTATTCCTGGTAGTAATAGGTCTCTCACATCCAAACATTTACCACTTACACATCTCGCTACATTCATCCAATCCATTGCTTTAACAACGCAATCATTCGAGTCGGGAGCATCGTCTTGATTCCAAAGCATAAACGACTGGAATGTTTGTACAACATCCCAGTAACGCGTCTGTTCGCTTCCATCAGGGCTGTCCATAAAAGTTTGCGGAGAAATTGAAGGTTGATTTGTTTCTTTGAAAATATAGCCTGAATAAAACGAGTTGTTAATAAAAATCAGCAAGCTACTCAATTAATCACATATAAAGCTCATTCAACGACCTTTGAGGTTCTCTGGGATATCAATCTGCTTTCCTAAAAGGTGTCTACCTCTGAAAGAAGACTCGTATATTTTTTCTACAGTTCACGAGATGTCTTTTATTGTCAATTTTAATCATGAACGCAAAAGAGCACGTAATTCATTAAACAACCAACCTCCAAGTAAACCTTTACCGATTCGTACATTAGGATAAAGGTTGGAAAAACAAAAGAGTTAGTCAGGCTAAGCCAATTCGCAGTCTCTATGAGTATTGAATAAATTTATGCAATATTGACCAAGCCTTACCAGTTGCACTATTATTCACATTTGCAGATTGATCCGTGTCCAGTTCTTCGATGAAAAAATATGCATTTACGTTTGCTTTTCCATTGTAGTTGATATTACAAGGAAGTAAATGCATTTCCTGAACTTCATTTGACTTTGGGCTTGTTGAAATATAAATCTCGTCCATTGATGAAAATTAAAAACGGAGAATTTGTCGATCTGTTATTAGGACAAAAACCGATTGGAATCTCAATTGCCATATTAGGTAGCCCCGAAAGATGCAAACGCTGACAATGACCCCCAACGAAAATCCGCAACCAAAGACGCGAATAAAATTTGTATGCCATAAACATGTAACAATTAATGATCACTGTATGATTCGAAAGCTAAAGGCATTTATCAAGCTGACTTATTCACTGTTCAAAGGTCACCGTACACCCGACATAAATGAGTAAATGCTTTGAAATTTTCCTTGCTATAATGTATTACAAATCCTGATTACCTGTAAAAACTTTAGCTCGGTCGAACGTCTTCAGTAAATTTTCTAAGCATCCTGCATTTGCATTTGTCTCTAAACCATCAAACCATATCAAAACTACACATCACTTGTGCTTTAAAATCCATATCTTCACGTGTTCTGATAGCTCTGCATGATTTTTTTTTATTAAGCTCACTCTACGTGTGGGTCCGACCGACAATCAACTACCGAGAAAGGATAACTTCGAAATAATGTTGGGAAATATTTGTCGGGAAATGATTGTCGTTGCCTCCCCTACGTGTCCCTCTTATACTTGCAATAACGCGCATGATATCCAATTAGCTGCACGATTGTTCATCGATTGTGATCGGCCAATCAGAGAATTTCACCTATATTATCATTGATGAATCTTTTTTGATTGCTAGTTAACTTATTGTAAAGATTGAACCCACATTTCCTTTATTTGTTGTCTCAACCACATTTATAATCACGGGATACCAAAAACCTTACGCGTAATCGAAAAACTTCTTTCTAGCGAACCTCAACGTAAACAGCAAAACTATTTCTTCTCTTTTACGCGTATCATCTTGTTCTCTAGAAAAAGGTAAGTTGTTATGTCTTATTAGTATGACGACTCTTCTCTTTTCATACCTAATGTATACTTTTTGTTAGTTTGTTTTCGAAAAGAAGGACGATTGGAAAGGAGAAAAAAAGAAACAAAGAAAAGCGGGAGAAAAGAAACAAAGATGGAGGAAAAACTGGTTGAGAGAAATAGGAAAGAGAAAACTATTCAGGAAGAAATCGACGAGGCATACCAAGCCTGGTGTATTGCCGCGGATAAAGACGCAGACCTTAAATGTACTGCAGTACAAAACGATGAACCACTCCAAGGTATGCTTAGCACTATCGCTATATAAGAAAAACGCCAAATATTTATGAACTTATTACTCTATACTTTCAGGGAAATTACTTTTAGAGCCCGCAACAAAGCTTTCAAATAAACCACCTTCGCTTTGGAATGAAGACGATGTTATGCCAATCGCAAAACTTATCTCCGGTCGAATTGCTATCGATGGAACAGGGGATAACAGCGAGGGAGCTTGGGCCTTTGCTATGATAAGCCATGAATTCAATCTATTTTTAGATAAGCACGATGAGATACGCGGATTAATTGATCCAACCTACGTTGTAGCCGATGTTGGTGGGCAAAATTTGCCCAACTTTCAACTTAACCGCTACCCACCACCAGGTAGTCCGATTAATGCATTGACACAATATTCAGATTCAAAATATATATGGGCTTTCAACGGTGCTGGGGGAATTAATCGAGCACAGCATTTAGTTGGCTGGATCCAAGCTTTGGTTCCTGGGATTAGATTATTCGTATTCAGCACTAATTCTCCTGCACAATATTTTTAATTATTTTGCATTATTAAAATCAAAAATATCTGATAGGCTTCTCGTTTGCTTTTTTTCATTAATATACTTTGATGTCTGGAAATTAACGTTACTCTAGCTTTCATAGATAGACGTTTACAGAGTTATTAAATATTTCGGATTATTCGTATTAAGAAATAATAAACACAACCATTATTATAAGTAGATTTGATAAATCGGATTGTGTAATAAACGCTATTTTGCCTATACCAATGAAGAGACTACATGATTATTACATACATATTCACGTGATATCCCCATTATTAACATCCCAGTCAGTGTTCGTGTAACGCAGATAACACAGGGTCAATTATTAGAATGCACGATAATGTAACCGCATGGCATGCTGATCACTACCGCTTTAGAATGTTATTAAAATTTATTCACACGTCGAGGAAAAAAGTTCGGATTACTATTATTATCTTCTTCTTTTGCTCTTTAAAGTTATGACATTATTTGTGGCGTCTAATATTGCATTTCATATGGAAAAAAAACACCCACGATACAGAGATAATTAACTGACAAAATCATATTGCTGAATGATTCGCATTCTTGCTATGCCAATAAGAGTTTGGTTTTTCAATATTCGATATAATAAACAGAGTCACACGCAATTAACGTTGCCTGTTGAAAGTTGGAAATTTATTTGCATTTGGAAACTCAATCTAACATTAGTCTCTTCCTACATTCAGTAACCCAATTGCATATTAAAAAGTTTTGTTTTTTATTAAAAAAAGTAAAATCCCGGAAATCAATTACATAATTAAAATCAAATTTACATTTCACTCAATCAGTGAAAATGTGGTTTATTTTGTCTATCCAAATGTAAATACAAAAAAAAAAAAATGCTTGATGAAAATGTGGTTAAAATATTAAGAGTAAATTGAATGAACAGTATAGAATTGTTGGCTCCTACGCCGCTTCTTGCTGCGTAAGCTTCTTAGTGGAGGATCCCTTCATGACCATTAATGCTTTGCAGACATATACAACCTTTCTAATTTTCTTTACAGTCTTGGCAACCTTCTTCAAACGTTCTGCCTCGACCTTACGAGCTTGTAACTTGTTTCTCCTTGTTGGGGTTGGGAAAACCCTAGCAGTAAACGCAAATGACCAGCGCTTGAATAATTGCACTTTGACAAAATCAAGTACAAAGAAGTAGACAAGCGAGAAACTGATGATCGAAAGACCCCATCCCCAACCAATGGCGGGAGTAAGCACACCGTAGATAGAGATAAACATGGCAAAGACTTGAGTACCCATAACAGCCACGAAGAAGATGGGTGATGGAAGATTCTCCCAGAAGTAACCGGAAAGACGTGTAGAAAAGATAACAAAGTGCGGACATGAAGAAATATGAAGATACATGATTGTCTCGAGTCTCTTGTCGTCCCCCTTCTCGGGAATGTTGAATACATCACGTGCAATGAAGTAATGACCAAACGATGCTGCCGTGAGGAGAGCGCCGAGCAATATTGATAGAGTTATCAGTTGACCAAGACGCCATTTGTCTGGTTGTTTCGATATCTTTGCGTTGTCAACAGCAATGACAAGGGTTGCAGCGTCATTAAGAATGGTAATCAAAATCAAAAGAATAGCTTCCATGGTCCAATCACGGGCGAGAGTAATGGTAAAGAAGAACATCAAGAAATGCACTGTGGAGGTGATACGATACAAGGCATATGATCGCATACGTTGGAAAATTGCTCTTGAAGTTGTAATACCATCAACGATTGTAGAAAGACCAGGTGCAAGCAATACGATATCAGCAGCGGACCTTGCAGCATCCGTACATCCGTGAACGGCAATACCAACATTAGCCTTCTTCAAAGCTGGGGCATCATTCACACCATCACCAGTCATACCGACAAGCAATCCTTTCTTTTGCAATAATTCTACTACTCGGTATTTGTGTTCAGGAATGACTTGAGCAAATCCATCGGCTCTCTCACAATGTTCTGTTACTTCTTCTTCAGACTTTGTGGCATCTACCAAGTGGTTGGCATCGAGAATAACACGTTGCATTCCTAGACGGTGAGCGACTTCTTTGGCAATGATCAATTGATCACCTGTAATCATTTTAACTTCAACACCGTAGCCATTGCATCGACGAATGGTTTCGGCAGAGTCTGGACGTGGAGGATCGAGAAGGGAGATCATACCGACTAATTCGTAATTCTCAAGATTACCAGGTTTCGTGCGGGCCACACCGAGAGCGCGAAGACCACGACGTGCAAGTGCATTAACTGCTTTGACAGCCTCGTCATCACCGCCGACCAAGTTGATTATCACCTGCGGAGCACCCTTTGCTACTTTGAATACAGCTTTCGTGTCGACATTGAGAATAGTGGCAGAAGTCATCTTGGTGGTTGGATTAAATGGAACAAAGGCAGTCTGTTTGTATCCGGGGATTTCATGCTTGTTGGGACGATTCTTGAGCAAATCGAGACTGTTCTCGGCAGCAGTTCTTACGGCAGACTCAATTGGGTCATTTGCACCAGGCTCAGCTGACAAGTACGAGTATAATAGAATGTCTTCTTCGCTGAAACCAGGAGATAAATAAGGTTTGTCGAAAGTGAGTTCGTTGAGCGTTAGGGTACCAGTCTTGTCTGAACATAATACAGAGATGGATGCCATTTCTTCTACAGCCGTAAGACGTTTGACGATAACCTTCTTTGCAGCAAGTTGCTTAGCACCCACAGCCATGGTGACGGACAATACAGTTGGAAGACCGACGGGAATAGCAGCAATGGTGAGCACGAGAACGTTTCCGAGGACATTGAGTACCTTTCCATCATCAGTGTGACGGAACTTGATCATTTGGTACACAAAAATGATAGCGACCAACACACTCGTAATCAAGATCAAGAAATTTCCAATTTGGTTGACAATTTTCTGGAAATGACCCTGTTCGACAGTAATCGAAATCAGATTTGCAGCTCTGCCAATAAAAGTGTCACTGCCAGTCTTTATGACGACAGCCAACATTTGGCCCTGCTTGACAATGGACGAGGCGTAAACGGTATCACCCTTCTTCTTCTCGACTGGTAACGATTCGCCGGTCAATGCAGATTGATCGATGGAGAGAGCACCTTCAGTTTCGCCACCAGTGACTGAAATACCCAATAAACGAGCATCGGCGGGAATGATATCACCAAGACGAAGACCAATAACATCACCGGGTACCAGTTCTGCGACATCGAGATCGATAAAGTGACCGTCACGCCAGACTTTTGCCTTGAGTGCAAGCGTGTTTTTGAGGGCGTCGAGAGCAGACTCGGCACGAGCTTCTTCGATGAAACCGATAAAAGCGTTGGTAAAGAGAAGGGCTAGAATGACACCAAAGTCGAGCTAAGAGGGAAAAAAAAAAAGATTAGAGAAATAACGAGGATTAGTTTAATAATACCAAATCGGCAAGTATACTAATGATTCGCCAGATCGTTGACAAATAAAATTTACCCAATGTTTGAGAACAATCGCAAAGATGCAAGCCAGTTCGATCAAGTAAGCAATAGCACCGGTGAAATAACCCAAAAACTTTAGTAGATAATTAGTCTTCACTTCAGCAATTTCATTGCGACCAAATCTTTCCATTCGCTTTGCGGCTTCCTCGGTAGTGAGACCTTTTGTTGGATCTGTGTGAAGCAGCTCTTCGAGCTCTGGTGGGATGTCCTCGGCTACGTGGATATGTTCATGTTCTTCCACTTGGAGATTGCCAACTTTCTTTTCCTGTTTCTCATCGATGGTTTCTGATTTTTCATTAGTGACACTGACGTGTTCTGTAGTGACGGTGACTATTTCCTCTGTTATTTCGTCAGAGGAAACGACCTTCTTTTCTTCAGACATTAGGTTTGTTTTTGTTGTTTTTTTGTGTTATAAAAATTCTAATAGAATGCGTAGAGATAGATATATTATAGTTTACAAAGAGAAAGGTAATAATGGGAAAGGTTTCTTCAGCTTACAATAATTGATTATTGTGTTTGCATATAATAGTCTAATACTTTTTGATAAAGCTAAAAATAATGCGTTTTTCCTTCTATCCAGTAGTAGTAAACAAATCGCACCAAAATTCTCGATATTAGTTTGGATGTAGATTCCCCTATATCAGCCGAATGCTTTTATAGTACATTGAATAGACAGATAGAGAATAACAGGTACAATTAATTGAAGGGCTACAAAAGAGTCGTATTTTTTTTTCAGCTGGTCTGCAAGCGTTTGGGATGGCTCTATTTAAAGGCCTCCTGATAGTCGATAAGCTTTCCTTCATGATTTTGGGTATGACAAATAATCGATTAAAATAAATAAATAACATTTTGGGAAAAAATTTATTTAATAATTGTTCATTCATATATAAAAGTAAATATATTGCGATAAGCAATTCAAGGTTGCAGATGATTGGAGGGACAAGATAAAATAAAATTGATTTGTATATTGTATATCGATAATACTTAATATAATACTGTATATATACATGTAGTGACCATATAAGCAAAAAATGCCAAGACATTTACCTACATGCAATTCTTTCACATTATTCGTACCTTCATATGCTTCTTTAGCATCACACCTTCCAACAAGAAGCATTATTATCTTATCAGATCTTTCAAAGGTTCAATCAATAAAAGATCCGTGATGAATAATCGATAATCAACGTAGATTGAGATGGGCGGCGAGCGTTGTGTGTATAAATGAATACATAATGTCAACCCACCAATGGCAGCACTGGGCTGTCAACTTGTTCTGATATATATTTTTACGTTTTGCACCGAAAATATCGCACATCAAACCATGATAGTGTGTGATTATGTGTGATAGATAGACAGATAGACACCATTGAAACTATCGAATGCATTGGCAACATGCTAGTTATGAAATGTCCCTTTGGTTTCGTATTTTTTTTTTCCTGCCTATCTGCTATTTGTGGATTCCATGTGTTCGATTTTGACACTGGGTTTGTTTATTATTATTATTATGTCAATGCGAAGTGTCTTAACATAGACAAATAATATATCTCATGTAATAATGTATTCAATGTTTTTATATTAAATGTTGTTTTCTGAACCGCGTTTTCGGGTCAAGTGAATGTAAAGAAACCGTCACATGGAAATTGCATAGTACGAAGGGATGAGATTATATTTCGATTATTAATTGCAATAGACATGATCATTGCCCATCTAGACCTTTTGACCCTTTGTCATTCCACTTCGAATATGCAACGTTAACTCGGGTAGCATAAATTTACGAACATTCATTCTCGATAATGACCCATAATTATTGTCAATTCAGACTGGTATGAAAGACCAAAATGGGAGTCTCGGAATGGCCCTGATTACGGGCATGAGCGTTATGCGATGATCGATGGACTGTTGAGATAGGCAACACCATGTCGCGTGACTACAGGGACAACATGACGAATTATTAATATTGTATGGCAAGTTTTATGGGTGATATGTATTACTACAGTTCAAGTTACGGTCGAGCTTTCCATGTATTAGTTCTTTGATAGACAGGGGCGAGGGGGGGAAGGAAATATTGTCTCGATGTGACAATTTAGATTTACTGCCATTACCCATTTTAGCAACATTTTTCACAAACCATTTTAATTTTACGCCCTTTTCGCTGATTTGTAAATGATAAGAACAAGCTACCTGACGTACCACTCAAATATTAGCACAGATTGTGTGACTTTATATATTGCCTAATATCGTTTAAGATGACCAATATAAGGAAAGTACAAATGACATACTGTCTCGCTGATCCCCGTTTGATCATGTGCTATGACACTCATCAATATATTGGTCGGCTAAAGATTAGTCATTCTCTTTCCTACATTGCCCAATATATGTACACAATATGGAATTGTCAACAGAATCACTCATTAATTTGCTCACGCAGTTCTGTGCATATCAAAATCACATGACTGAATTCTCTGACAGTTTCAAGCAACATCCTGTATCATATATAATAGTTTCGTCTATCTGGCATGGCCCAATGACAAGCAGGTTTAGATGAAACATCTTTTGCAGAGGTACTAGAGCGACTCGTGATTATCCTGGCCGTCTTTATTAGCATGTATCGGTGGAAAGCGGGAAACTACGACCAAGATGAACCAACGCTATTTTGATCTGATTGATATAATCTGGCTATTTTTATCATCAATAAACCCATTCGAGCACCCACCGCTGATAATCATATTTTTCCTGCCCGCACATATGACCACATTTTGCCTTATCGGAAAATCAACCGTCACAAAGTTCTTCCAGAAAGCATGGGTTTTTGTTTACTTGACGTCATGACATTGCACCAGTAATATTCCCAATCATGATAAATTAATTGCTTTTGATGATCGAACAAAAAGAGATGTAACAAGGAACGAAATGTGACACGAGATTGTACGTCGTGGTCCTAATATATCCACTATCTGATTTACTAATTGTTTGTGATACCGGCATTTTACCACTGTCATATCGATAGGTTCTCTGCTGCAATCTGACCCTTAATATCCTACGTTTCAAGGATATATGTCTGACGAATGCATTAGTACAGTATGCGTTAGAGATCAGCATAGTAAAAACAAATACACAATAAATGAAAATGGAAATAATGGAGCTGAGGTACGATCACAGTATATAGTATACAAGTATATAATGTCCAAGACAAGAATAATAAATTAATATGGTTTGCATTCTCCTTTTGTCGATCATGTACCCCGTACTGGTACGAGTCAACTATCTTTCTCCAACCCAAATGTAGTAATCACTTGACATCAGTCATGCCGTGTAGTGCCGTGTAGTACCTTCTATAAACACTCTTAATATCATTTATCATTAATTAAGGAGATGAGGGTGTATGATATGTTATAGATGTCGATCGTACTAGTCAAAAACCATTGGAAGCAATCGCGAGATTAATGCGCGAATGAAATCGCACGACTGTCGGCTTGTAATGATGACTATCATCGGGATACATGACAAGGTCAAAAGAAGAAAACGCTACCGGGAAAGGCTGACCAAAGTATGCCTTGCCAAGTAACGTACTTTGGCGTACTTGCCTACCGGTGCCGGCTAATTTCCATTACGACCCGGTTTGGCTATTTATTCTTTGGGCGTTGCTAATCCACGTGACTATTTATGAATATGTACTGGATATGTGGCGTACATTACAGTTTTCATGTGGTCGCAATTACGACACATCATTCAGATGGAAGATAACGCCCAAAGTCAATAACAAATAATCCTGATGGGAAAGGGCGTGCCGATCACGGCCGAATACGTTTCCGAGGGACAGGTCACAAGTTTTCTACACACACAATGACTGCATTACAAGCCTGTATCTCGTGTCGATAAATTGTATGCGTTTCCCACAAGAAACTTTCTTGGTTGTCATGCGCAATGCTGTCGGAAAGCTGACCGAGTCCTGCATGGATTTTTTTGCATGGATTTTTTTGCATGGATTTCCCTTGGTAAACAAGATATTCATACTTGCCATGTAACAATCTGTATACAGCCCACGTCAAGTATACGTCTAGGGCGTGACATTTCCATCGAGTATACGCGTATAAAATATATAACCCTTTTTAGTGTCATTATAACTGGTAAAAGCGGCTTGTATTACGGAAATCGCGGGCGTTTAGACCATGCGGATCGGAAAAAATTTTTGTTTATTTACCCGTCTTATTTATATTGTTTAAATAAAAAGTTCACGCTCTAATTGTCGGTTTAATTGATATGTTCAAAGGCCAATTGTATAAAAGTCATATATCATAAACAAAATTTTCATGTCACTTTTAAACTTGGGCGAGCGATCTTTCCATTAATCGTACAACTCGAAAAATGATTGATGCTGATAAAGATTAGCAATCACGAAATCTACTTGCGCATAACTTCCAACAATATCGATTACCAAATCGGCATCGTTTGCAAAAACTCGGACATGACACTAATCGATATAGGGAGCGTTGATCGTTTATTATCATATGATGTCGACGTTCTTGACGATTTTTAGACACATCCAATTCGGGTTTATTCTAACAACAAAACAAGAGTGATTGATTATGTCAGAACTCTCGACTTACCCATAATAAGGCTTTTTTATACAGACTCAATTAGTTGCGATCTGTATTGGGGGTAATCCCTTGATGACATGAGACGAACATCAGGAAACTGGTTTTTTATTGCTCCCCACGGTTTATGCATAACCTACACACAGACTATGTGGTGACTTTTTAGCATGCCTCTACGAGTAATGAATGGGGTCCATTTTTGTTTGAATCAAAAGTTGGGTATGTCCAAGTAATGATACGTCTCCATGAACAATGCAGTTTTAGACTATGAAAACCCTTAATCGATCCACAGGGTGTTTTCGTACTGGCAATCATCTCTATCTATTTTGACTGTTCGTATTGGCAAAAGACCCCTTTCGTACGCTGGCTGATTGCAAGGGTTATTCGACACTATGGATTCTAGTTTTGTTGTTATCAGTATTCTACGGAGTCTCGAATCAGACGCCCAAGTCCGTACAAAGTCAAATTCGCTAAGAGATCGACTATCAAAAAAATTTCAAGTTTTGCGTTTCTATTAATAATGCAATCTATGGATCGTTAAAATATCCTTCAAACCGTTTTTGTTTTAATAATTGTCTCTTATCTGAATTGACATCTCTCATTCTAAACTATTTGCGTTTATCGTAAAAGTTTGAATGCTATTTGTTGAACGCTGACTCCACTGATTATAGCTGATAGCTTAATGATATTTCTGATTTCACGAAAAGTAGTTGAATGATGTAATGGGAACTTCATGTAGTCACAGATCTAACACTGTAAACGTAAGGTATTTAGAAAAAGAAAAACTTTTTATAAGAATTTTGGTTAAATGTTATGATGCACGCCATCAAATCTCTACAATGAGAGAAAAAACTAACTACCATTTCTTATTGTTATACAATTTTTTGGAAGGTTGCCTTATGTCAGTATTCGATTTCGAAAGATGAGTTGTAAATAATACAGCATGTCTGCAGTAAAACTTGCACAAGGTTAGAAATTTAATTTTAACCAGCATAATCGTGTGCTTTAGCAATTATATTAGTGCGTTTTTTGAGCTGTTATATAGAGTACACCCAACATTCTTGGTTAATTTATTGTCGAGGCGTGTACGTTATTTTGAGGTCATGGAGTTGTTCATATTTACTCGGGTATTGATCATATCTTAACTGAAAGCATTTTTTGTACAATTTTTTACGTATTTTATATACAGGGGTTTGCAAAAAAAGAGAGAGAAAAAAAAAAGCATATGGGGCAGACTGCAACAAAACCAGACAAAGTGAATATTTGAATATGTGAAATAAAAATTGCTAGGGTAAGGGTGGCTGAAAAATCAACTAACATTTTGGGAAGGCTTTGGTTAGCTTTGGCTGGACTAATTTTTTATTCAAGGTATTACATGTTCAATACTTACTATAGGATTATGTATATAAAAAAATATAAACATGAAACTAATTTATATCAAATCCACTATGGAACCAAAGGATTACAGCACTATTAAAAGTATTTTAAAGAAAGCTCAAGGAGAAAAATTGCGCCTTATGTTTTTAAATGAATGATACCCAAACTCTCCAGGAATATCTAGGTAAAGAAAAAATCACTTATTATTATGAATTTTACCAAGAAGAACAAAAAAATAAACTATCAATGAACATTACCACCAACTTATGATGAACCAAGAAAGAAAAGAAAACTAGAAACATAAAGCAATCATCAATAAAAAGCCAGGCTTTTTTTTTTTTTTTTACTTTATCTAAAATAAATTAACTTTGACAGTTAGAATGATCAATTTATATCATAGAAAGTAACCAAGGATTTCCTCGATCTTTAAATTATTTCCTTACTTTTAATCAAGGTCAGTTTTTAGTCTCTTTAACTTCAATTTGAGCAAATTGTTGAGAAGTTAATTGCATTCTCTTCTTCTAATTCTTAATATCTTATTCAGCAACTCTTGTTTCTGTCTTTTACTTCACTCTTCAGACTTTTCGGCTACTTCTTCTCTTTCAATTTCTAATGCTTCTCAGCTGTAGCTAATAGTAACTCTTCTTGCAATCCGTTTATTTGTTGTTCATAGAAGGTAGCCATGCTTTCTCTTTCCTGAGGCAAGTTGGGGAGTTCTTTTGCTTCTATATCTTTGTTATATTCAATACAACGACAAACATACGTGGGGGTGCTGAAAAGTTTTGTCGCCGGGGTCATATGTCAATGATCAGCTGACCGATCCAAAAATGGAGGTAA
>CAJVPI010000231.1:0-40781 GCA_910592345.1 Paraglomus brasilianum
GAACGAATCAATTATTAATAAAATATGTTTTTTATACTGGTAAAAACCTTGCTTTCTAGCTTTCAAACAAGCCATTCCATGTTAAGATTGAAGCAATTTCTATGAAGTTATTGTAAAAAAAGCAGAGGCCAATTTTTTTCTTAACACACTGTATGTGTGATAAGTCGCATCATTCGTATAATTCACCCGTTAATGCAGTAACGATACACAGCTGGCACCGGATGTCAAACTATATGCTACGTAAACCTCTCCCGTGTAATTACATTCAGTGAAAATTAAACACTGCCAAAAGACAAGTTGAATAACTACTTTATCGCCGTCATCTTCCACGACTATTGTCGCTTTGGTCACTATCGCCCTTCGACTCCAGTTGATTCGTCGCCATCCAATAAAAATAAACTGTTCAAGAACGAACATTGCGACGGCGCGGTTAAACCTCTCCTCTTTCGAATTATGATTTCCTATATCATTACAGTTAAACTAGTTTTACAGTTACTATCAGGTGAGTAATGGATCGTGTCTACTTGTGTGTTTTCGTAAGATATAAATAAAGAGAAATGTGCTGAATTTAATAATTAAGTTCCTACTACACCACAAATTCTTTGATATCCTCAATCAAGAAATGCAACAGTCGATTGCAATATCATGCAAAACTCACGAGTATACGACACATAAAACTATTAGTTAAACTATTTACTTGTTTCCATATACAAAGTGTCAGAAGATGATGTCAGAAATTCAGAGCGATTACTAAAATCACGATACAGTCTCATGAAATAATTGACCCCCTTTACATCATTTTGTATAACAGTCTACATAATAGTTGTTTTGTATGTCATATCATAGATTTCTGTAGACATATAATGTAAAGTATGCTTCATGTCCGTTGATTGTCAGTCATTTACAAAACAAATACTGAAGTCGAAATACACGTCTAAATTGTTGCAAAGAAGATTAAACTTGAACATTCATGGTCAGAATTTCGGCTTCGAAGGCGTTCAAAAAATCTCTAAAAAAAATAATAAATAAAATAAAAACTGCCACTTATTACGAGAAATGGCAAGTAAAGTTGAAGCATAATAATAACGGATGGCCAACCAAATATAATAGTTACCAGAAAGTTTCTTAGATGTTGCTTATTCTACTGTACAAATTAAAAGAAAAGGGCGTCCGATACCTGTTTTTCAGGAGATTGTACAGTATGTGCCATTGCTTATATTATCTCCAACTGCCAGTCTCATGGGTGCCCAATAATGGATGCCAATTAACCATTATTGATTATAGACGTAGGTTAAAAATGACGTTGAAGAATTTCTTTTTGACTTCCGACACATTACAGTGTTTCTTTAGTAATATAATTTATTACGATATTCCAGATGCAACCATTCACACACGTTTGTGTTGGATAAACGTAACCTCCTTTCCATAAACGTTTAGTTAGGAGCGTTTTTACAGCGAGATGGATTGTATTTATCTTATGCCTACAACTTCCATGCAAGAATCTACTGTACTTGATAGAAATTTGTTCTTTTTTTCCTGGAAACCGCATTATTTAGTATACCACCCATTGTGAAATATTATTCTGTTTATCAAATCTTGCGTCTCTGTTCCGGCATGCTGAACACTTGATAATCGTTGTATCGTTCTTCACATATACAATGCGTACATTGCTTAAATCAGAGAATCTGCCAATTATAATAAATAAAGACTATCAAGGAATTATTTATACCAAATTTTAATTTACCGTATTGCGTGCGTATATCGATATGGTTACAATATTTTTATGTGATTGTACGAGGTTTGACTGTATTACGTATTAGTATTACACACATCTGTGCGATTGTCATTTGTGCACTGCAGCATTAAGTGATTCTCCCAAAATATGTCCCAAGGTCAATCGACAAACAGCACGTATGAGTGGTTAGTTAAGAGTGTCCGGGAAGGTTTTATCAAACGCTATTCGGAAGATGACCTCATAGATCGTACACCGATCGGTCATGGTGGATATGGTGTCGTATACAAGGCCAAGATAAAGCATTCTGGAAAACCAGTCACAATGAAAGCCTTGTTGCTAAATCGACATGGAGGTGAAGAATCATATAAAGACTTTGTCAAAGAGGTTGTCAACGGTTACCTATTTTTTAATTATTGCATAGCGATAGCTTAAGGGCTGTGTAAACTGAATTATTTTACAATCCATAACATAATAGCTGAGAACTCATAAACAGGTGGATGACCATCCAAATATTATTCGATTCTTAGGAATATCTCAAGGTGCACTAATTAATGCTAGATGTTATGGTTTCTGTACATAAGTGATTGTAACTTATTCTACTCTACAACATAAAACAGATTTATCTGGCCCTTATTATATGGTGATTGAATATGCAGATGGCCAAACTTTGTGTGAACACTTGCAGAAACATTTCTCTGAGCTGACATGGAAGGACAAGTACAAACTGGCTTTGGGGGTTACTGATGGGCTGTTGTATTTACATAAACTCGAAATAGTTCACAAGAACTTGGTATGTATTGATGTTGCATGGTTTGTTTGCATATTAATATTGTAAAATATATATAGAATCATAATTTAATGCTTACAACAACTATATATATATTAATTGTTACTATTATATAGTCTTCAACAAATATTCTCATCCAAGAAGGCATCACAAAAATAACAGACTTTGGATTGTCTAGTGCTCTCAAACAGACTATGTCCACATCAAAAGGTGAAAGAAATATGGCATATATTGATCCATTATCTTTTAAAAACAAATCTTATAAACGTGGAAAACAATCAGACATCTTCAGTCTTGGGGTGATACTCTGGGAGATTTCAAGTGGAAAACTTCCATGTAAAGGGGCTACCACAAGTTATGAAGTTTTCTTATACAGATTGAATGATTTCCATGATTCTCCTTTTCTTGGAACATCTGAATATTATATTGATCTATATTCTAAATGCTGGGATGAAGACCCTAACAAACGCCCATTGATTCAAACAGTAAACAAACTACTCAAATCATTGATTACTCAATCACCATTTCATACATTAGATCTGAGTGATTGTCAAATTGGATATACAGAAGCAATAGCTTTAGCAAAGGTTGTTGAACTGAATTTCTCTGCACATTCTTTAAGTTTAGTTTGTAATAAGATTACACATACAAGAGCAATAACTGCTTTGGAAAAGGCTCTAAGAGATTCTTTTTCTGTGATATCCCTAAACCTTCAGGGTAATCAGATAGGAGATACAGGAGCAACAGCTTTGGCAAAGGCTTTGGAATTAAATTCTTCTTTAATATCTTTAAATCTTCAGAGCAATAAGATAAGAGATATAGGAGCAAAAGCTTTGGCAAAGGCCCTGGAATCAAATTCTTCTTTAACATCTCTAAACCTTCAGTATAATCAGATAGGAGATACAGGAGCAACAGCATTGGCAAAGGCTCTGGAATCAAATTCTTCCTTAACATCTCTAAATCTCCAGTATGATCAGATAAGAGATACAGGGGCAATAGCTTTAGCAAAGGCTCTGGAATCAAATTCTTCCTTAACATCTATAGATCTCCAGTATAATAACATAGGAGATACGGGGGCAATAGCTTTGGCAAAGGCTCTGGAATCAAATTCTTTTTTAACATCTCTAGATCTTCAGTATAATCACATTGGAGATACAGGAGTAATAGCTTTGGCAAAGGCTCTGGAATCAAATTTTTCTTTAACATCTCTAGATTTTCAGTATAATCAGATAGGAGATACAGGAGCAACAGCTCTAGCAAAGGCTCTGGAAGTAAATTCTTTTTTAACATCTCTAGATCTTCAGTATAATCACATAGGAGATATAGGAGCAACAACTTTGGCAAGGGCTCTGGAATCAAAT
The DNA here is from genome assembly GCA_910592345.1 of Paraglomus brasilianum. NCBI lineage: Eukaryota > Fungi > Glomeromycota > Glomeromycetes > Paraglomerales > Paraglomeraceae > Paraglomus > Paraglomus brasilianum. Next base: position 3,884 of record CAJVPI010000231.1, read on the forward strand.
TCTTCTTTAATATCTCTAAACCTTCAGTATAATAAAATAGGAGATATAGGAGCAACAGCTTTGGCAAAGGCTCTGGAATCAAATTCTTCTTTACTGTCTCTAAATTTGCATAATAATCAGATAAGACAAACAGGAGCAACAGCTTTGGCAAAGGTTCTGAAATCAAAATTTTCTTTAATATCTCTAAACCTTCAGTATAATCAGATAGAAGGTACAGGAGTAACAGCTTTGACAAAGGCTCTGGAATCAAAAATTTTTTTAACATCTCTAAACCTTCAGAGTAATAATATTGGAGATGCAGGAGCAATAGCTCTGGCAAAGGTTCTAAAATCAAATTCTTTAACATATCTAAATCTTCCAGGTAATAAGATAGGAGATACAGGAGCAACAGCTCTAGCAAAGGCTCTGGAATCAAATTCTTCTTTAACATCTCTAGATCTTTCAAGAAATAAGATAGGATATACAGGAGCTACAGCTTTGGCAAAAGCTCTGGAATCAAATTCTTCTTTAATATTTTTAAACCTTCAGCATAATCAGATAGGAGATACAGGAGCAACAGCTTTGGCAAGGACTCTGGAAGTAAATTCTTTTTTAACATATCTAGATCTTCAGTATAATAAAATAAGTGCCACAGGAGCAACAGCATTGGCAAAGGCTCTGGAATCAAATTCTTCTTTAACATCTCTAAACCTTCAAAAGAATCAGATAGGAGCTGCAGGAGCAACAGCTTTGGCAAAAGCTCTAGAATCAAATGTTTCTTTAACATCTCTAAACCTTAAACGGAATCAGATAGGAGAAATAGGAATGGGAGCAACAGCATTGGCAAAGGCTTTGGAAGTAAACTCTTCTTTAACATCTCTAAACCTTCAGTATAATAGGATAGGAGATACAGGAGCAACAGCTTTAGCAAAGGCTCTGGAATCAAATTCTTCTTTAGCACTTCTAAACCTTCATTATAATAAGATAGGAGGTACAGGAGCAACAGCATTGGCAAAGGCTCTGGAATCAAGTTTTTCTTTAACATCTCTAGATCTTCAAGGGAATCAAATAGGAGCTACAGGAGCAACAGCATTGGCAAAGGTTCTGGAATTAAATTCTTCTTTAACATCTTTAAACTTTCAGTGTAATGAAATAGGAGATATAGGAGCAACAGCTTTGGCAAAGGCTTTGGAAGTAAATTCTTCTTTAACATTTCTAAACCTTCAGCATAATAATATAGGAGATACTGGAGCAACAGCTTTGGCAAGGGCTCTGGAATTAAACTCTTTTTTAACATCTCTAGTTTTAGGATGGAATAGGATAGGAGATACAGGAGCAACAGCATTGGCAAAGGCTCTGGAATCAAATTCTTCCTTAACATCTCTAAATCTCCAGTATTATCAGATAAGAGATACAGGGGCAATAGCTTTGGCAAAGGCTCTGGAATCAAATTCTTCCTTAACATCTATAGATCTCCAGTATAATAACATAGGAGATACAGGGGCAATAGCTTTGGCAAAGGCTCTGGAATCAAATTCTTCTTTAACATCTCTAAACCTTTGGAATAATAGGATAGGAGGTACAGGAGCAACAGCATTGGCAAAGGCTCTGGAATCAAATTCTTCTTTAACATCTCTAGATCTTTCAAGAAATAAGATAGGATATACAGGAACAATAGCTTTGGCAAAGGCTTTGGAATCAAATTCTTCTTTAACATCTCTAGTTCTAGGATGGAATAGTATAGAAGATACAGGAGCAATAGCCTTGGCAAAGGTTCTGGAATCAAATTCTTCTTTAACATCTCTAGATTTTCAGTATAATCAGATAGGAGATACAGGAGCAATAGCTTTGGCAAAGGTTCTGGAATTAAATTCCCCTATAACATCTCTAGATATTCAGTATAATAAAATAGGAGATACAGGAGCAACAGCTTTGGCAAAGGCTCTGGAATCAAATTCTTCTTTAATATTTTTAAACCTTCAGCATAATATGATAGGAGATACAGGAGCAACAGCTTTGGCAAAAGCTCTGGAATTAAATTCTTTCCTTAAATCTTTAAACCTTCAGAGTAATATGATAAGATATACAGGAGCAATACTGCAATAGCTTTGGCAAAGGCTCTGTAATCAAATTCTTCTTTAATATCTTCAGAGTAATCAGATAGGAGATACAGGAGCAGATTTTGGCAAAGGCTCTGGAATCAAAGTTACTCTTAACATGTGATAGTGATAGTTCACATTATTTATTATTTATTATTTATTATTTATCTTTATTAAATACACATTTGAAAACCTGTTTATAAACTTATATACTCTTATTTTTGTACTTACAAGAACAGTGGTTAATATTAATATTCAACTGTGGACATTCAAAATATGTTTGTGAGCAGTTACTGCCCAAGGGATTTATTTAATTAATCAAGACTTTTAATAACTACAAAAGCATCTGTTTGAGTTTTTCTTTTCTGTCAACATCTGAATTTGACTAAATATTAACAACTGAATAAAGCATGCTCAAATATTATAATGTCTGAAACATATTACTAATATTTATAAGTTATAAGGCATGTAAAGTTCTAAGAAAGTATGATAATATTTTTCTAGTGAATAGAATGTAATTTTTCCCCATGTTGTTGTTGGATATCCAAGTCCAGAGTGATGGAAGTATTTAATAATAGGTAATTTGTATGTATTTATTATTTGATATAGACCAATTATTTTTGTGTAAACAAAAGCATCTCGTTTATTGCTAGTAATAAAAGTCTAAAGAGGAAAAGGGGCTGTTTAATTAGGTATTATTCTACTTCGTTATACGATGTAGGATCTAAATTAGTCGTTGTTAAGTCGAAAATTTTTCGCTGTATTAGATGACGTAATTCTTGCTTTACGGATTGTTTTCGAAGACTCAGTAGTAGATTTATTTTTTTTTTGGTCAAGTTGAGATTGATCTGTTGGGGAGACGTATTTTTATCACGTTGACTTATATTTTTATCGATGATGATCTGATCAACGTAACTGCTTTTGTGTGGCAGAAGATTAGGAAGATGGTCATATACCATCAATCGGGCTTTTATATATTTACCATACACGAAGGAATTAGACTTTAGCGGTAATCGCTCGCGTTATGAAATCAGGCATATAAAACCAGATTCAGGAAATCAAAAAAAAAAGTATGTAATACATGTTTGCGCACAAAAAAAAAGGGTTGAAGTCATAGAAAACAAGTTGAAGTATCGACAAGCTAATTAAGAGGAAACTTTTCAACAAAGGAGGCAAACACCAAGTTGCAAAAAAAAAAAAAAAAAACTACAAGTTTTCTGATTGGGTGAGTTGTTTTAAAACTATTGTGGTAGTTGATACAAGTTAGAAAATATCGAGATTACACTTCAGTTAATAAATTTACGATGTATTTTAATTTATCATTCAAAAATATTACTATCTTTGGGGTTCATTGTATAGATGACCACCGTCAACCTTTGGTATCTTAGATCAAAACAAATCGTCATTTTATATAGTTTGTTCAGCCATCCCTAAACGTTCGATACATCTTATTTCCAAGTAAACACACCAGCAATCATAATCGTTTTTCAATAAATTGAAATTCTACTAGGATGTCACGGATATAAGAGACGAACAAGCTTCTCGGTTTTCATCCTGTTTTGAAATAATGTAAACACAAATTATTTTAGTATCCGTTGCCCCATATCAATTTAATGGCAAGTCTTAAATGGTGCTAGTTTTTAATTATTGGTGCAGTGATTGGTAAATGGGACCCGTTACGCCAAATTATCTTTATATAGTAAATCTGATAACAATGATGTAGTACAATTAAATTGTAATGAGATTATTCTATAGATTATCTGTCACGTTCTACAAGTTATTGTTTATACCGACAGTTGTTACATGTTCCGTATACTAATACGGTAATAGCGGTGAGAGCCGAAGATCTTTATCTGCAGGATCCTGCAAACATAAAAAAACGTATGCAACCTAGTTATTTCTTTTATCTCCCATACGCGGAACATGTCCAAGTATGCGCACAAAGAGTGGCTAAATGAGAGCCTGAGAGAAGGTTTAATCGAGTGTTGTTCAGATGAAGACATCATTATCCACCCTATGCCTATAGGTCGTGGTGCATATGGTGTAGTCTATAAGGCCAAAATGAAGGCTTCTGGAACGACCGTTGCAATGAAAACTTTGTTTTTTGAGGAGGGCAGTTGTAAAGAAGATTTAATTAAAGAGCTTGTCAAAGAGGTTAGTTAGCATTACGTGTCTACATTGTTTATTGTTTAAAGTTTAAACCAACAAGTTCTAAAATTCCGTACGCATATAATAATAGTTGAAAAATCACAAGCGAATGAACAATCATCCCAACATCATTCGTTTTTTTTGTTTGTGCAAAGGTGTGTTTGACAATGTTCGACAGTATCAAGTGTTTACCAAAAAAAATACCATAGTTTAACAATAACGTTTATAGATGGGCATGGCAATTACAATATGATATGTGAATATGCCGACGGTGGGACCTTGCATAAACACCTTGTGACGCACTTTGATAGTCTATCCTGGAGAAACAAATACCAGCTGGGTTTGGAGATTACCAATGGCCTAAGATATTTACATGAGCTCAACATCATTCACAAGGACTTGGTATTGTGGTTTTTTTTCTTTATTGTTTTCTGTACACTGTCATGTGATGCAATCTAATAATGTATGTCATTGTATCTAGTCTTCCACGAATGTCCTTATCCAGAATGGCGTCGCGAAGATAGCCGATTTCGGTTTATCCACCGTATTAGAACAGATCACGTCTACATCAAAGGGTAAGGGCAACGCAGCATATGTTGATCCGGTATCGATAAAGAGTGCTTCCATCAAGAATGTTTCCTATCGGCGTGGAAAGAGATCCGACATTTTTAGCCTGGGAGTAATACTATGGGAAATCTCTAGTGGAAAATTTCCATGCGAAGGCTGCACTCAAAGTTTCGAAATTGTTATATACAGACTGAATGGTTTTCGCGACCCACCCGTTTTTGGAACGCCTGAAGAGTATATCTTGCTGTATTCGGAATGTTGGGACGAGAACCCTAACAGACGACCATTATGTGAAGAAGTATACGAAAGGCTTAAACTATTGTTGAAATTGATCGATCTCGACAAGTCATTGGAAACTGATTCTAACAATGCTAGGGCATTGGGACAAAGAGGGGAAGCTTATTACACGCTTAAAAAGTATGACGACGCCTTACATGATTTTAATAAATTGTTGAACATGGAACCAAATAACGAATGGGCTTTGAGTAGAAGAGGGGCCATATATTGCATGTTTGATCAGTATGATGACGCATTGAAAGATTTTAATAAATCATTGGAGACTGAACCGAACGATGCGTGGACGTTAAACAGAAGAGGATACGTCAACTACATGCTTGGACAGTATGACGACGCATTGAACGACCTCAATAGATCGTTAGAGATTGAACCAAATAACGCATGGGCATTGGGTAGAAGAGGAGAAATCTACTGCATGCTCGGTCAGAATGAGAATGCATTAAATGATCTCAACAAGTCGCTCGAAATTGAACCCAACGATGCATGGACATTGAGTAGAAGGGGAGAAATCTATTGCACGCTTTGTCAATATGACGATGCACTAAACGACTTTAACAAGTCGCTGGAGATGGAACCAGATAGCACATTTGCCTTGAAGGGAAGGGGAGAAGTCTATTGCATGCTCTATCAATATAACAACGCACTAAATGATTTCAACAAATCGTTGGATATCGAACCAAACGATGCGTGGGCATTAAGCAGAAGGGGAAACTGCTATTGCGTGCTTCGCCAGTATGACAATGCATTGAACGATCTCAACAAATCGTTAGAGTTTGAACCAGATGATGAATGGGCTTTGAGCAGAAGAGGGAGAGTCTACTATACGCTCCATCAGTTTGGCAATGCGTTGAATGATTTTGATAAGGCCTTGGAGATTGAACCCAATTATGTATGGGCATTAAGCAGAAGAGGAGAAGTCTATCGTTTACTTGAACATTATGACAGTGCGCTGAACGATCTCAACAAGTCATTGGAAATTCAACCAGATGATACGTGGGCACTGAGAATACGAGGGAACATTAATTGCATGCTTTATCGATTTGAAAACGCGTTGAGCGATCTTAGTAAATTATTAGAGATTGAACCAAATAATACGTGGGCATTGAGAACACGAGCAGCTATCTATCACCAGCTTCATCAATATGATAATGCATTACACGATCTGAATAAGTCGATGGAAATCGATCCGCACAACACATGGGCTTTGAATAAAAGGGGAGAAGTTTGTTACTGGCTTAATCAGTACGATAATTCATCGAGATCGCAACTACTTTATTAGAACGGTTTTGGCGCTCGCCGTGATGATGTAATGATATACATCTTAGTCGGCATTTTGCTTCTACCATTTTACTTGAAAGGGTTGGCATATATATAGATTATACATTTTGTATTGCAGGACTTTTTAATCAACATCGGTTCTGCTTCTGTTAATTGACAAACTCGAGAATGTTTCTTCTTTCAATTATTATTATTATTAATTTATTATTCCAGTTTAGCTTCTTGCTTAGTATTTAAATATATCGTTTTTAACATTAGTATATTTAGTAATATAATTATTACATTTCAATCAATTCTTAACAGTCATTGAGAATGCTGTAAATGCAGTGACTCTGACACAAATTCTTTACTTGTACAAATAAATACTAAAAACTATTATACGCAAAAAAAAACAAACAAACAAATAAGTAATACAAAAAAGTAATACAAAAAAGTCACCGCGATTCTCGTATCATTGTGTATATAAATTAATGAAAATGAAATCTAACAAATCACTGTAAACGCAACCTCGTTTTCTTTCCCACCCATTATTAATCGTCTTCAATGTCGCTTAAAGCCGCCCCACCGAACAATTCACTCGGCAAATTTAAGCTCAACCCATCTCCGGGTTGCCAAGTTGCTCGATGTAATAGTTTAATGCTTTCCCTATTCCTAGCCCTTTGTTCTGCCCTTCTTCTTGCTTTTTCTTCTTCCTCATCCTCTGGAGTTGTTAATGTCGGAACCTTATCGCGCTCTGCTTCTTTTATTCTCCTCATCTCTTGTCTGATAGACATTGAATTCTCAAGACATTCGACGTATGTAGAATATTTTACTATTTCGTGTAGTAGCCATTGTGATTTCCTCTCCCAGTTTGAAGTGACTTTCGCATTGTTTGTCGATCGAGACGGGAACTGTTTGTGAGGCGAGTTGTGTGAAGTCGGTTTTAATTGGGTTAGATTGTGAATGAAAATACAAAAGCCAATCCAAAAAAGTCTCACGAAAATCTCGTTTTATAAGAAACATACCATTTTGAGCATTGGTTCACGATAATGTTTGTGTTCTTCCAATTCGCTCTCGAGATCTATCATGTGTTTCTTTAGAGCTGCTAATTGAGATTCCTATAAAGTGGTCAAAAATTATCAATTAATTAACCTTTACATTTCCCGTCTATCAATACACCCTACCAATGCTCCACTACCCCGTACTCACCTCATCAAGCGTACTAGAAACTAACGGTGGCATCGGAGCTTTCCATTCGCTGATAAGAATCTTATCGCTCGAAAATCCAGACCCTCCAGAAAGCACACTCCGCACATCACTTCTCGAATCACTCATTATGCTCCTCCGATCCTCCGTATCAATCATACTGCCATCCAAATACGGCTCTATGCATCTTCCCCAGCCATATTCCATATTACTAACACCACCAGTCAAAGGTTCTTTCGACGACCGCGCCGCCCAATAGTTACACGTTGCTACCCATTCGTCAACTAGCTCTGCAGTGCCACATTGGAAGAAATATAGACCGCCTTGCGAAAGTGAGAGTGCCAAGACGTATGGACGAGTGCGATTGTAACCGGGTGGAGGCAGTGCGCTGGAGATTGTGTGGCGAAGACTTAACTCTCCTAAAAGAGTGGCGTTATCCTAGAAAGTAAAGTGCAAAAATAATTAATTGGAAAGGTTAAACGTTGGATTAAAGATAGATAATTATGTATAAACGTATGTTATACTTGGTATGGTAATATAACCAAACGTATTATAAGCTACTGGATGCAATCTCTAACACGCCTCTTTAACGTAACTTTGACTTACCATCCAATTTCCACCACCGACAATTTTATTTCTGCCTTTTTCCCCATTACTTGTTCCGAAAGACTCAAGTTTATACATTCTCAATTCGCCTTTTTCCACCGCCACAAACGTCTCTCTCCACTTATTATCCTTTGCTCTCTTATTCGCTGCCTCCCAGTAATGCTTCTTTACCAACAACCCTTCCTTTGCAAACGGAGCACCCGAGAGGTAGAGTTCGAGCGATTCGGACGTTGACGTGGAATCCGCCACAGAGACCGAGTCATCTTCCATGCCGGTCAAGTTTTGGTCTGAATTGGTTTCGCCATTTTCTGTCGATGTACTGTGGTGATGGTTGTTCGAACCAGATAAAGCCGCCTGGAGGGTTTGATAGCTTGAGCGGCGGGACATGTTATTCTGCTAATAGATATTTGTGGACGCAGTCATTTAATATAAGAACGTTAGTATCACGTATTCATGGGAGAAAATGCTTGAGGCTCGATGCACTTACATCATATTCACTTCCATTTCCAGAACTCGACGACGAATTTCTTCCGTTTATACGCGACTTTAAACTCGCCGCACTCAATCCTTTCCTTAATACGTTTATTCTTGTGTTTGGATGTCCTAAATGGCTCATACTTCTATTTAATGACGGAGTCAATCTTGTAGTATCTTGTGGCGTTTCCGAATCGGTTGATAGACGTGGCTGTTGTATCATATTCGACTTTATCGCCGAATACATTTCTTTTAATAAAGATTCCATTTCTGTATCCCATTGCCGCGAATAACCTGGCGATGTGGAAGATCCAAAATGTACGAGACTCGTGAAACTGGCATTAGGGTTACTCATCCAGCTTCGTATTGATGCGCTGCGGCGTGGTCGGGCAGTTGCCGATGTGCCGGTAGTGGTTGTTTCTATCGAGGCTATGGTCGATTGATCGTCTTCGTAATCGGGCGAACTTGGTTGGGATAAAGCAATCGTAGCTTGTGCATGTACTGTGGCCATCGTGTTGCGTATGAATTGTTTTTGAGACATTTTTTTGGGTACTTCAGCAATGTGAAGATCTGTATTTAGTAAGAGAATTGAATATGCTATTGCATGGACCGTGTCTAGAAAGACGTAGAATGAGACCAGATGTTAGGAATTTATGTAATTGTCGTATTATCAAAGCTCCCTGCTTGATTATCCAAATTTACCTCCACTCCCATATACAGTCTTTGGATTACATTCCCAATATCTTTGTGAGAAAGCTTCTAATACTCTATCTACTTGTTGTGTTTCTCCTTTTATATACAAGTTAGCACACAATCGTCTGCATACGAGCATAATCACAATTTTTTTTCAGTTAATAACGTCGATGATGATAATATGTTCGTTAACCAAACCAAAACTCTTACCGAAATGCATTATCTAGTCTTAAACCAGTAAAGTCAAAGTATTCCATATAACACTTCAATGCACGACGACTAATGTCCTTACTTGAATTTAAAAAAAAAAGAAAAAAGAAAAGGCTTAGTATATATACACGCGCATCTTGCAAGACATATGAACGGGCCCTATTGACAATTACATCACTTTTGCCCGCTCTTCATTCCACCCGTCTCCCTAATACTTACGTTCCGCCTAAAAATTCTGTAACTTTTTCTTTCTTCATAGACGTTTCGTTATCGTCAAAACACCGCTTGGCTGCATTCCTTGCCTGAGCCCACCTAAACTCTTCCTCATCCCTCTCCTCTGGTACGCCTGGTACCGTATCGATGCTCTCTACCGGACTTGCCAACATGGCCTCATCCACATGTATCTTGGGCGTAGACTCATCATTCAAGTCAAACTTTTCAGTCAGAGCCGATATAGTTAACTCGATCGTTGGACTCCCAACTATAGTCCCATCAATTTCAGTTGTCGGCGATGGTGGAGCCGTATGAAGAGTTGCAGTAGAACCGCTGGCTGTTTCGTAGCAAGAACTGGCTATACTCGATGATTGGCGCCCGCGGTCAGTTGACGTTGTAGATACGAACGTTAGCGGAGGAGAAGAGGGCGGAGAGGTAGTCCTGGGAAGTTCAGGTAATCTCTTATCCGGACGTTTTGGAGATCTTAGATTTACGGAATCACTTGCGGACTCTATATCGGACCGGGATGATTTGTTGAATAAACCCTTCTCCTCAGCCGCCGCCATTAACGACCCTACGGAAAATGTCATTTCTGTTTCTTCCTGCGGCTCGTTCTTGCTTCTCTGTGTTGTCAATACATTTCTCCTCTCGGCTAATACTTGTGCAGTTGTCGACATTCCCTTTTCCTCTGCCTCCGCCATAAGCGAACCGGGTGAAAATAGTGAATTTTGTGATTTGTTGTCGGATGTGCCAATACTTGTTGGGCGAGATGGGGTAGGTGAAGTGAATGACGGGAAAACCGGATTTGTAGTCGATAGAAACGATGTGGGTTTGTCGTCATCGGACGAAGAGAATGGACCCGGTGATGCAGGGTTTAATTGTAGCCCTAAAGGAACGTCTTCGAGTTTTGCTACTGGGATATTTTCTTCAGAGTCTTTGTTAGAAGGAATTGGTGTGTAGAGAATGAGAATTAGATTGACACTTAATCGATAATATAACATACGCTCCGATTTAATGTACAGTTTTGCATAAATTGAGATTCATTAGTTCCACACACACGTTGCATATTTCTTATGAAACACACGTAGACTCTCCTCCTTCCCTCCAATTCATTCACCCTCTCATTTGTTGTTACCTGTTCGTCGGCCTTTAGTCACTTTTCGCACATTATGTTTTTTACTTTCTCCAAGACTAGACTCAAACATTGTACTCCTTTTTTCTACGATTTGTTTATCGAAAGTTTCTCTTTTCATATCACTAACCCCATCCAGATTGAAATATTCAAGTCGACCTATGTAGTCGGGCATGCTTTTGTTAGCATTAAGCTTCATTTTATACATGTTTGATCGTCTCTTTTCTTTGTTGTTACTGCTATCAGTAAAGTCTAGATCTAATTGATCTAATTGCAAACATGCATACACAGGTGCAAAATCATTTAATGTTCTTTGGAGATTTTCATGCTCGTCGTTTGATTTGGGATAGGATGTACGTTTGGTGGGTGATTTTGGGGGGAGTGGTGGTGGTGGTGATGGTGAGGGAAATGCGCCCTCCTGTGAAGTGTGTATGGATTGTATCGTGAGTTCATCTGCAAAGTTGGGTAGCGGTGGCCGTGTGCGGGTTTGTAATTGATCCGAAGAGGATTGCTGGAGCACGGAAAGCATGGACGTGCAAATAGGCATTGGATAGGGTGTGAGTCGAACAGAAAGGAGGAGGAATGGTCAATATGTGTGTGAGAGTTGATAGCGATGTTACATTACGTAAGCGTGAATTGGACGCTTGTTATTAACATAAATGATTTAATGACAGATTGTATGAAAAATAAAAGCTAGCCGTTATCATTTAAGTTCAAATTTATCGGGAATTGACGAATAAACTATGTAATTGACTCTGATCATAATAGAGCATGTTCTCTTTCTAATCCATATTGTCTCGTTACTATTAAATTGTTTCAAGCGTGACAGATCTCCCAGTAATTTTTAACTATAGCCAAGAATAATAAACCGTTCCCAAATAATCTTCATCGTAACCCGGTAATGGAACAAGTATTTACCTTGTTGCCTAGCTTCCTAAAGAAGGTAGAAGTCTTTTTCATAGTCTTCTTCATGGCGACCGAATGTTGGTGTCAATTGTATATGGATACGACGTGAATGAATGTTTATGGACTCGAATAACCCACAGGCATAGGCAAAGCGAGGCAAAGCGAGAGGACAATTATGGATAGAAGGAAGACGGAACTATTGTCACCAATGAATGAATGATGGATATCGAGTTGTACAGCGACATGCAGTGGGACATGAATCGACGTAATCAGCCGGGCCTAGCAATATTAGGGTAAAGGGAGAGCAAGGACGGGTAAACTTGCATGATAAATAACGCTCCATGTGTGAATACGCTGGATATGGTATACAGAGCCATATCGATAGGGCAATGTAAACACCGCAACAAAAAAATTTCGGGGTTCAAACGCTATTTTCTGGACCTTACTTTTGGAAGAGGGTGGAAAATCAGCAGTCACATGTAGCATTCCTCGCTCATTCAGACCATTTAGGAAAATTAAAATTAAGTATGTCTACCAATGGATCAATATTGGGTAGGAACAATAAGTGCATGTCTCCCTTTCAGTATTCATTCGAAAGACTATAGAAATATAAAGATTCGTGCAACTATCAAGTTTACTATGAACTCTAATGCTACGGCGCAATCAATATGCAAGAAAAGCGTGGTGACTGCTGTGAATGCATCAGTAAAAAGGGTTGATCAAGAGCGGAGAGAAACGAAAACGAATAGGACATAGAGTTGACAGTTTAAGTTTATAGTAAATTATGATGAAGTTGAAACATAACATAGGCTATTACTGAAGAGAGTAATAATGATGGATTTACAAAAGTCTATCACTATTACATAATTATAGTATATGCATAAGTAATAAATACCAAAGTAAAGATGATATCAATAAATTTAATGAGAATAAAAATTACGTATCATCAATCATCAATATTAAAACTTTGATAAACATTATTAGAAGGATGAACTATTTCCATCCTATCTGGCAAAATTAACTACCCTCCCTTTCATGTCACATTATCAGAACGATAAGACAAGCGCGCGAATAATAATTATTGTCACAACGTCGATAAATCTAAGATATATCGACATAACATGTACAAATACCCCAACATACCAGGCGCTTCCAATAATTGGTTTGTTACGATATTATTTATTATTGGCCAACTAAAACCGAAAAATGTAGTGTAACTGATGTGTAAAATTGAGATAGCTACACAAAAAGTGTGGCGAGGCATGGCAGAGAAGTAGATTCGGTTGTTAAAGATGTGGGCGATAGATAGCATTGCGGTAAATGTGTAAACACTAAATATCAAATACATATAACTACAACTCAAAATAGTATTATGGTCCATATTAACCGTTCTACCAGTTACTTGAAACAGTGACTCGTTCGCTCATTAGAACGAGATGTATGAAAGATGTCCGAAAGTATTTGCCCTTATCTAGTTTACAATTTTTTCATCAAAGATCATTATTGGTTGTTGTTCCAGTAAGGTTCTAGTCTATGCATCGTAGCTGCTGATCTATTGCCTCAAACAACTTTTTTAGCCAATAATTCGATTGGTATCAATTATTGCACAAACGGTTTAGCATGGCGTATTGGCAAGTAAGAGAAATTAGCTACGCCTTAATTGATGCGGAAGACCACGTTTTTAGAGTTTAAGTTTGAGAATATTTTCGAAATTCGATGCATTATAGTGGTTATTCGTGTTGCACACTTGTTTATTTATCTGGATCCAGAACCAGCATTTACGTTTCCTTTCGGGACATTATTTAAGGAGTAAATAATTAAACGATATATTGCTTATGTAATAGTAATTGTCATAGACATTTGGATTAAAAACAGGTTTACAATCAAGAGATCGAAATCGTACTGCCTGATTGGTTGGTTGAAATATAAATTCTCTTGGTTACATACGAAGTCTTGAGACATCAAATTCCTCAGAGTGGGAAAACAATCCAACTATTAGCTTGTTCTTAGCAGATAGACACAAAAACATTTACAAGTGAGTCTCGACAATCTTGTTATACAGACAGAAACCGTAGAACAAAACATCAATATTACTTAGTTGTTATTATAAAATTAATTCTCGATATAAGGACATACTCGATATAGTGACCATTTGTGTTGGAATTGAGCATGTCGTTATATCGAGATTCACTATCACTTGTATAAACATTATGCTCTGACTAGTTTTGCGACAAGTAATAATTAATGTATGATTGGCTTATTGGTACAATAAATCATTGAAGAGACATGGCTATAATAATAACATTTTCGCAATATTTAATTTGTTTCCAATTACTAATCGTCTGACAGTAAACCTGCTTGAAAGCTAAGTTAAACTCTTAAAATGCTGGTAGAATTGTCAGACCTCAAAATGAAACCAATGCTTGTTTATACTTAGAACATGATTCTCATGTAAATTGGCAAGCAAATTTGGATCAGAAAAACTAAATTTATTTAATTTTATTCGAAAGTTAGTGTACAAATTCTCTTTACTCACAGTTTACTAATTCGTCTAATTATCACCATTCTAAGCAAAATGTAACGACAGTTTAAATTATGGAAAAGCAGCAACTAAGGAAACGAGGTTATTCGCATAGTCGAAATATACGGTATCTTACAAATGTCATAGGAGAGTTTCCGTTATAGTTATATTTTTATCTAACTATTGATATGATTTAAAAACAGGCTTACTTATTTAAAGTAAATATAATATTTCCCAAGGGTGAACGTGGTAGGCAGATTACGAAGATTCTTTTCGCTACCACTTTATTACGATTGATTAATACTCTTGTATTTAGTGAACATGTTATCACATCATACGGTATTAATCAATGTCTAGACGAATATTCCCGAAGCATAATTCTTTATAGACATACTCTATGTAGCATCGAATAGTAAATTGCCTAATAATTACAATTGTGCGCTCTCTCAAACGGTAGAATGAGTGAAAATAATTCAATTTCACTTCGATATCAACCTTTGCTATTGACGTGAGTTGTCGCCTAGGTACGACGTTCATCCATACTCAGAAGCCTATAGACGATGACTAAGTCTTTATTCGAGTCATTTTTTTCAGTGATGATAATTTCATCGTAAGCATAAACAGCCTGCTCCGTCGTTCCAACTGTGTAGACTTCGTCGTGCCGCATATCCATTAACTAACATATCTTCTTTTATCACTCACTAGAACCATCAATTCAAGCATACTAGTCGAATAAGTTGTTTAGTAATCGTTTGCCGCGAAAAATAAGACTTTATTCAGAGTTGACAAAGAACTAGTTCTTTATTGAAACGAATAGTAATATCATAGCATGACTTTTATAATAATAAAGAAATAAATAAAATCGACGTTGACAATGAATGCGAGTATTAATGCGTTTTTAATAAGTCATTAATTGTATTCCAAGTCGTTGTATTTTCAGTCGTGCCGAATTCACCATTTTGGTTAGCTAGATTCAATTAAATTAAGCCAATATTACCAGTACATTTTCAAGGCCTACAACTTATTTCTACTAGCACCAAATAATAACAGAATAATAATTGCCAACATGTAAAAAAGTCAATAATAATTAATATTATTGGTTCGCTTAAATGTATTACACAGGACATGTACGTATACTAGTGACGTAAATAAATATTGCAGAATAACTATTCCGCAGTAGCAATTTAGATAAAACTCGAATAGGTTATACACCTTTTCTGTATAGGATTTTGGTCGAAGGCTCCAACGGAACAATGGAATAACTCTTACGATAGAATAAAACCTATAGGATTGAATACACGTAATACGATGAAAACAACTAATAACTTACAATCAATGGCGAAATCCTAGCAATGTTCTTAGTAATACGATTATACCTAATAACTGCAACAACAATACCGCGCTCGTACAACACCATAATAATAAGTAAATTAACCATTTAACCAAAACGGTTCTATTTATTATGCATATTATTAAATAGGCATGAGTCATTTAAATAGTAATTAATAAATCTCATATCTTAAGACTGTTTTGTGCCGATGTATTTCCATGTTAGCTGTCTTTTGATACCTAATAAGTTTATTATTATGTATGTTCCTTCCATTCCTGTTCCATTCTCATAGCAAACACTGAGATTTTGTAAACAGACATTCTCTTGCTCAGGTGCTCTTGTCTACTTCCCACTTGCATAGTAAAAACCAAGGCCAACTTGTGCATAAGAATGTCCTTGTTCAGCAGCCTTTTGATACAAATCAATTGCTTTTTGTATATCTTTTACAACACCAATTCCATTCTTATAGGAAAGAGCAAGATTGTATTGTGCATTAGCATTTCCTTGTTCAGCTGCCTTCTGATACAACTCAACTGCTTTTTGTGTGTCTTTTCCCACTCCTATTCCCTCCTCATAACAAATACCAAGGTTACATTGTGCAACAGCATTCCCTTGTTCAGCTGCTTTCTCATACAGCTCAACTGCTTTTTGTATGTCTTTTCCCACTCCTGTCCCCTCCTGATAACAAATACCAAGGTTGCATTGTGCAACAGCATCCCCTTGTTCAGCTGCTTTCTCATACAGCTCAACTGCTTTTTGTATGTCTTTTCCCACTCCTGTCCCCTTCTCATAACAAATACCAAGGTTGTTTTGTGCAACAGCATTCCCTTGTTCAGCTGCTTTCTCATACAGCTCAACTGCTTTTTGTATGTCTTTTCCCACTCCTGTCCCCTCCTGATAACAAATACCAAGGTTGCATTGTGCAACAGCATCCCCTTGTTCAGCTGCTTTCTCATACAGCTCAACTGCTTTTTGCATGTCTTTTCCCACTCCTATCCCCTCCTCATAACAAACACCAAGGTTGTATTGTGCTTGAGCATTTCCTTGTTCAGCTGCATTCTGAAACAACTCAACTGCTTTTTGTATGTTTTTTCCCACTCCTGCTCCCTCCCCATAGCAAATACCAAGGCTAATTTGTGCACTAGTATTTCCTTGTTCAGCTGCTTTCTCATACAGCTCAACTGCTTTTTGTATGTCTTTTCCCACTCCTGTCCCCTCCTCATAACAAACACCAAGCTTGTATTGTGCAACAGCATTTCCTTGTTCAGCTGCTTTCTGATACAGCCCAACTGCTTTTTGTATGTTCTTTTCCACTCCTATTCCCTCCTTATAAAAAACACCAAGGTTGTATTGTGCAACAGCATTTCCTTGTTCAGCTGCTTTCTCATACAGCTCAACTGCTTTCTGCATGTTAATGTTCTTTTCAATTTCAATTCCATTCTCATTATTATTGTCATAGTGATAACTAAGACTAACTTGTGCAACAGTATTTCCTTGCTCAGCTACCTTTTGCATGTTCATTTTCATTCCTGTCTTATTATTATAAAAATGCTGGTTAATATCAAATTCTGGTAGCTGGTTCTGGTTTTCCATTATATTTTTTAACCTATTATAGCATTGTTCACTGTTTGGTCTTTTTTCTGAGTCATTGTTCCAGCATTCTGTGTATAAATTTTTATACTCTTCTGGTGTGCCTGGAACTACATCATGGCGACCACCCTTCAATCTGTAAAGTTGAATGTCATTGTTGCTGTTGAATTCACTGCATGGATATTCTCTGCTGGATATTTCCCATAGGATGATCCCAAAGCTAAAAATATCTGATTTTTCATCACGTTTACTGTAATTATCATTAAAGCATTTAGGATCAAGGTATGCATAAGTTCCTCCATGATCTGAGTAAGTCTTTTGTTGCAATATTTCTTCAGATATCCCAAAATCCGCAATCTTAGCTGTTTTCCCGTGAATTAGTACATTGTTTGAAGACTTGTGACAGCATAGAAGCAATAGATCAATACAATTTACATTGAATAAAATGGTACTAATGAGATATACTTACTAAATCTTTATGCAAGATTCCTACTCGATGAATATACATCAATCCATTGATGATATCCAACCCAAGTTGACAGTTAGCAGGCCAATCTAGTTTGATACCTGGCGTTGATAAGTATTCCCGTAACGAACCCTTGTCGGCATAATCAAAGACCATCAAGTATCTTCCCTTGATATCTATTTGAACAATTTGGAAGATGTTATACTCATGCTCATTTTTCTAATACATGAATTTTTGTCATCACTTACCTTTGCTAACGCCAAGAAATCGGATTATGTTGGGATGGTCATCTACTCTACGATGGATCTTGAGCTAGATATAATGCCATGAAACAAATTAAATATAAGAACCAAGTTTTTAGACTCCAGTGCAGTTCCACCATGTTCAATACAGACCTCTTTTACAAAGTATTTCAAGAACTTGTCTTCGTTCGAATATTTGATCATCTTGAAGGCAACCGTAATGCCCGATGTTGCTACCGTTGCTCTGAAAACTACACCGAATGCACCATGGCCTATGCAGTCTTTACCTATTAAGCCATCATAAGAATAGAATCGAATGTATTCACTTTCAATGCTCTTTTCTAACCACTCTTTATCTGAGGCAATTGATGTCATAACTGTTTGTTACTGTTGGGTTGAAGTTCTGCGCATTTTCGAATATTGTTACATTCCGTAACACACACACACAATTGGATTGTATTACATTTCCGCTTTTTGCGACTACGTTAATTAACCAATACAACCTCTTTTAGTTATTCTTTAAACAAAACTATTGTTTGCTCGCATGTAGACACTCAATTAGTAACAACGAGATTTGTTTCGAAAAAATAACACCGTGAAGCTGTCTGTATTGTATCTATGTTTACAAATAGATTTGCTTTCTTATTTCTTTTTATTCTAAAATAGCTTTCTAACTGGTAATACTCATACGTCTGTCAAAGCCGCTAGAACATATTATTATTTCTTTGAATTGAAATTTCTTTTACTTTGAAACTTTCATTTAATTCTTGTTCGTGAGATTCTATTCTCTCACTCGCAATTGCCTTCTTTACAAAATAAATATATAGCCAAATAAAAACTAAGCATCTAGTAAATATGGAGAAACTTTCCGATATTGTCTTGTTTGCCCAGAATAATATTCTGTAATTTAGGGAAAAAATAGATTGAGAAACTATATTAAATCGTTGCATTTATTCAAACATGCTGCGCTGTACACTAACTGCAAAAAGACTTTTCCAGAAAGCGACTTAAAAAATTTAATTCTCTCTCCACAACATGTATTCAGTGTCTCGATTAAAGAATGAAAAGACACACTATTCATTAAATTTATCAGAATTGATTAGAAGATAGCCTACAGAATATGGACCGAAGCTGCTGACATTCAAACAGATAACGCTGAAGATGATAAAGAAGTCATAGTCATATTAATTAATTATCTCAACTAGTTTTTTAGCTACAAATTAGTGGATGGAGACAATTTGCTTGGAATTTAGTTCTTTCAATCGAGGCTTGGCTAACTCCTAATTGCTAATACAGTTAGTGACCTTTAATTTGGGCTTATATACTCAAGATTCATACGCTCGGTCTTGTATACGCAGATTCTCACTGCAGTTATAACCCTACCCTACTGTAGGACGTTCGGAGAACAAAATAATACTGTCTACTAGTAAATATCACCGACTATTTACTGTATATTATACCAGACAATATTAAATATTTTGAGTGATGTTTAAACAGCCCAACTCATTACCAAAAAATACTAATGTTCAATACCAATAGTTTTCCTCTAAAACAACATGACTTATTACCTACATCCAATGAGTTTCTGACGATGCTGTATATGATATTCCAGATGATGACCAACTTATCAGAGACTTAAAGAAGAAATTTACGAGTGCTGCTTGCAAATACCGAAAAAAATGAGAGGTGACTTGTCAATACTAGTATGGGTTAAATTTACGACAAATAAAAGACGCAGTGAACAGATAAATGTTAACGGGAAAAAAAAAGCAGTCAGATGAAACAAACGACTATTTTTCTAAACAGGAAACTTTACGGACTTTTTCTCAGCGGATCCGGATCCCGAACTTATTAGCTTAGTTCGATTTACATGGGGATGGGAATATATGAATGGTGTATGTCGACCAGTTACAAAGTGCGGTGCTATTAGTAAAAAATACTGGAAAATTCGGTTTAACGGGGTAAAATCATTATTGCTGGTTTTGACCCTATCTTCGGTATAACAAGGTTCGTTATAACGGGTTGCCTTTGTATTTAGCACTAATTCAAACTAATCTGCGGAGTTGTGTGAACAATGAGATAATCCTAATGTCATACTGATGTACAAGTGGAATGGTGTTAAACAATATGTTATCTTTCCGTATCTATACATTATAAATTCAGAGATTGTATATATACTTTATTGGCATATATTTTGCCTCGACTACTTGTTACTTCCGAGTCTACAAAACAGTTTCAAATTAGATCTATAATTAGGTTTTAGTTATAATTGTACATCAGACATGATAAAGAGGACTTTTGTAAGCTAACGGTATAGAACTCACACACAATTCGATATTGCGGAATAAAAGCTGGTTGTTATATCGACTTTCATTGTGTATACTGGTATACTTACATAAAATACTAGTTTCCTAAATGCTCATTCGCTATACATTGTCTGGGACCAGTAATTTGTGAATCGACAAAATTAGGTTGGGAAATTAAAGTACGAAGAATAACGTTTAAGAGTTCAATGGAGATAATGTCGATAGCGAAATCAATTCAATTGCGTTAGAATTCAATCTTATCGTTATCGACCATCCACGTCTAGTAATTTATCGAACTATCCTTTTCAACGTTTGACTCAACATCCTTTTCCTATTATCAAAACTACAGCCTTAATTCCTAAGTTTGTTGCGTTCATAATATAACGATAACGACTTGTGGTCTCTTTGGTAATCTAACCGTTTTAGTATTATCATTTGTTAATAAATCTAATTTAGGTTTGATGTCGAGAATTTTACTGCTAAAAATAGTTGTTGAGCAACAAATAGGAGTTATACTGTTATATTGGTAAAGTTTAAACAGCACATTGCGATTATTAGTTTCGAGAAAGTCACTGCGCATTCAACCTCCAACGAATTAACTTTTAAAATTCTGGATCTAACATAAATTGGGGATTGCCGTATTGGTATCAATGTACCCCTGGAACCTTCTTGTTGTTGTCGGCATTACTTCCTTATAAACTCTTTCCCCCGTTTGTGCATAATGCTATCTTGTACAAATATTAATTATAATACGCGCTATCATGTGATGCTGTCGTTAGTGACACTAAACAAAACAAAATCAATCTTTTGGTATGTAATAAATTGCCATCAAATCTAATAAATTGCCATCAAATCAAATCAATCTCAAAGACTTTCTCCACAGACGTTGCTTAAATGTCACTAAAAGATCAATTAGAATCTGCCCTAAAATTGCGCCAACAAAAATCACTCCTGCGTTCGCTCACAACCTTTCCTTCATCCTCTGCAGACTTTTCGTCCAACGACTTTTTAGGTCTATCTGTAAACGCTGCTCTCCACTCTCTTTTTCTTCATCATATAAACACATTCCCCCGTCCACCTCTAGGTTCAACTGGATCCAGATTGCTAGATGGAAACTCAACATATGCAGATGAATTGGATATATTTTTAGCTGATTTTCATAATGCTGAGAGCGCATTGACATTTACGTCTGGGTTCGACGCCAATGTGGGATTTTTTTCATGCGTGCCTCAACGTGGGGATGCGGTTATAATAGACGAATATGTGCATGCTAGCGTGCATGATGGAATCAGGGCTTCCAGAGCAAATTTAGTAGTAAAATTTAAACATAACGATTTAATCGATCTGAAGAAAAGATTGGACGAGGTTGAGAGGAATATTGGGAAAGGGAATAACATTTTTGTGTCTGTTGAGAGCTTGTATTCCATGGAAGGTGATATTGCTCCATTGACCGAGATTGTTGAAATATTGGATGGATACAATGCATATCTTATAGTTGATGAGGTAATATGTAAATTACACTACGAACGATTGAGTTATTTCTATCCTGAAAAGTCCTAATGTCAGGAGATAACAACCAAACGAGTGTAAGAATTCAAACATTATTTTTTTTCTGCCATAAGATGCCCTACTGAAAACAACTTGTAACATAATAGGCGCATGCAACAGGTGTATTTGGACCACAAGGACGTGGACTAACCTCTGAGATGGGATTAGAGAATAGAGTGTTTGCGCGTCTACATACATTTGGCAAGGCATTGGCAAGCAATGGAGGTGAGTAGACATTGACAATGTCAATTCCGGTTGCTCATCGTAACTATAACTGACTGACGCGAAAACCCCATTCTTGATGTTCTTCATGCAGCCGCAATAGTGGGGCCTCGATATCTTTGCTCTTATCTCGTCAATTACGCCAGACCGCTTATATATAGCACGTTTTTACCATACTCGAGCCTTATAAGCGTTAGATGTGCTTATGAAGTTATGTCGGGCGGTGTTGGTGATAAGGTATGATAACTAGTAATCATAATAATATTAGTAATAACGCAAAAGTAACGAGTGCGTCGTTATCAAGTTTACCAATAGAATATCTTACATATAACGGTCGTGCTATTCTGTAGCTCCGACGGCATTTAAGAAAGTTGATACACTTGTTTAGATCGTCGCTTAGAATTCCACCCGACATGCTGCTGCCATCAACGAGTCCCATACAGGGAGTCATCATACCAGGTGAGTCCAAACGACCGTTGCTTTTTCAATTGGCCAGCATTACGTTAAAATGAAATTCTAACGCTATTATTTATAGGAAACGACAAAGTGGTAGAAATGTGCAAACTAATACAAAGTGCGGGGTATAACGTGAAGCCAATTAGATCACCAACGGTTCCAAAAGGGAGAGAGAGGATAAGAATATGCATTCACGCAAGCAATACGGAAGAACAAATTAAAGGACTCTTACGAGTTATTGAAGACTGTGTTAACAAACACATACTCTATAGTGCGAACGTGACCAATCTTCAAAGGCCAAAATTGTAATAAACAAAACGAATTAAATTATTTAACTTCAAATCAGGTGATTTGCACCGATCAAAAAAATCGGAATATAATAATAAATGTTTGTATCTGCGCATTCTTTCAGTTGCTTCTCCCCAACCTGTCATTATCCCGCATTGAGATACCCGACGCAGATACATTTATTACTTCGCGCCTTTCTCCCACGCTATCTCTCGCGAATGTCTCGATCTACATCCGTTTCATCTGATTCGTTAGATACGTCCAAATATAATATCATTTCCGAGGGCAAAGCAAAAATACTTTTCCCAAAAGATAATGAGGTCTTTTATAACAATGTTCAGGAATTTAATAGAGACATTTCGATAGCTGTGATTAAGACATGGAGCGACATATTCTCGGAAGAAAAAGAAGTAAAATTAAGGAAGAGACGCGGTGAAGGTAGGAGTTTGGAAGGGGGTTAGCTTAAATCTTGCATCGGAAATAGGTCTAAGTATGATCATCTGATACCCGGCTAGGAATCGATATACAGGTTACGATAGCTTTCTTATCGTCTATTTTTCCATAATCTCCCTCTCTTGTTTTTTCTATTCTTCTCTTGACTAAAAATCAATAAAACTTTATTTCTTTTTCGTAGCCCTACAAATTCACAGCTATCGAAGCTTTGGCTGCTAGTGGACTTCGGTCAATTCGTTACGCGAAAGAGATACCGAACTTGCGTCATATTGTCGCAAATGACCTCGAGTCTGAAGCAGTGAATTCTATTAAAAGGAATTTAGAATATAATGGAATTAGTGAAGATATTGTTAGGCCTTGTCAAGCTGATGCGAGGTATTTATTGTATGGCAAAGCTAAAGAATAATAGGATGAGGAAACGAGCATGAGTTGAAGTTTGTTGTCAAGTTAACGAAGAGAAAATGGATCATGATTCTCCTATTAACGTTAATTAATTAAATATATTATATGAAAAAGCGCGATGCTATACCAACATCGGACGCCCGATCTTAGATTTGACATGATTGATGTTGACCCTTATGGCACTTGTTCGCCGTTTCTTGATGGTGCCGTGCAGGCAGTTGTAGATGGAGGTAAGCTGATAAAGAGAAGGGGTACCAACGTAGAGATAACAGGGACTCGGTTACTCAATATCTCTTGTTTCTCCCAGGTTTACTCTGTATTACGTCCACGGATGTTGCTGTTCTTAGTGGATCGACCTATCCCGAGAAGTGGTACTTTTCTATTAATATATCTGGTCCATATTTGCATCTTAATTAAGTAGTGACAATAATACTGATCCCAATTTCTATCTTACCAATGGACTTTGAATGAATGAAGCTTTTCTAATTATGGAGCAATGCCAGTTAGAGGCGAATTTATGCACGAACAGGTTTGATTTCTAGTTTGATATTTGCTTACTGTTTTTCCTCCCGCAAGATATTTATTGATTGACGGCTTGACGAAAGGCTCTCCGGATTCTACTCCACGCGATATCTACATCAGCATCTCGATACCAAAGATATATCCAACCACTGGTTTCTCTGAGCATCGATTTCTACGTTCGTGTATTTCTACGCGTTTATTCTTCTCCCATTACTGTCAAGAAAGCTTGTTGGTAAGTACTATGGAATCAGGGTTTTCCCCCCCCGTTAAAAGTCAAAAATTTTAACCGTGTCTTATTTACAAATAGCAAGACATTACAAGCCTACACCTGTTCAGGATGTAAAAGTTTTCATACTCGCCCACTCGGCAGGATGACCGAGAAGAACTCTTTTCTCTCAACGACTGGGCCTCCAGTTAATTCTTCGTGTGAATTTTGCGATGGGAAATTTCATGTATGCTGAAAAGAAAACGTGTTCTACTGTAATATAGTTAATAGTACTTACCCGCTAATCAATGTGTGCATGTAATTTGTACGATGATTTAGATCGGTGGTCCAATGTGGGGCGCAAACTTACATGACCGGGAGTTTGTTAAAAGATTACTAGAAGACGTTCGAAATGCGACCACCGATGATTACAAGACACATTCGAGGATGTTAGGAATGCTGACTTTGGTTTCCGAGGTTAGTCTGCATTTGTAATAATGAATTTGTTGCAAGCTGAACTGCAAAAAGTCATGATGCAATAATTATGTTTAGGAAATAGATTTCCCATTTTACTATACACCATCAGGACTATCGGGAATTATACACTGCACAGTGCCACCATTGAAAACCTTTTGGTATGTATCAATGGTTTTATTTAACAACTGCTCTCAAATCAAATCACTAATGTTGGCAACATTTACTATCAGTTCAGCTCTCTTAAATGCCAACTATCAAGTCTCTGCGTCACATGCGCTAGCTGGATCGGTGAAAACTAATGCCCAACCTGGAGTTATCTGGGACATTATGCGAGGATGGGTTAGAAGCAGATAATAATTTTTTTTGTCCTATCAAAACATGTGCGAACACGTAGTAAGCTGAGAGTTTTTCGTGTAACCCATTACAGGTCAAGCGCGAACCTGTTGTTCAAAAGAATATTACTGCAAACTCACCCTCAAAAAAAATCCTAGCAGTGGAACCCACGTAAGTTTTGTTCTCAATGCATTCAGATTGACCAAGTTTGGAGCATGAGATTCTGACTGAGGTTTTCCGTTTTATAGTCTTGAAGTAGATTTCACTTATAATAAAGAGGCTGAGCCACCGTCAAGGAAGATAAAACTTGTGAGATATCAGATGAACCCCGAAAAAAATTGGGGACCCAAACCACGCGCAGGTCAGAGGAAACGCAAAATGTAAGCATGGAGCTTGTTCAACTTTTTCACTTCGTCATTTTATGAAATGGATCCAACTTATTAAATCTATATTTTATAGCAAAGATAAGAAGGACGGCGAACAAGTAGTGAAAAAAGTAGCGTTGGATGGGAATAAGGATGACGAATCGGTAGCTACGGGGACAGTGTTAGATGAGAAGGATAATGAACTGGTAGTGGATAAGAAAGGGCAGTCGGATGAAATTACGACATGAATGTCAATGTGATAACTTGTATACATCCCGTATTGATTAGGCATATCGCTGATGATAAATTTAATTGGGTCTGCATGTATAGTTGCAATTTTCACGTCAACAATGACAATTAACATGTAGTTCGCCATTTGTTTTTAAAGTGACTTTTGCAATAATAATTTATATAACTCTAAAATTACGATGCTGTAAATGCTTGATGACCTGTTATTGCTTTTCCAATAATTAAAGAATGAATGTCATGTGTTCCTGTTATAAGCGTAAATGAAGATTAGATGCCCGTTCTACGACCAACAATTCTCAACAATTTTCTATTAATATTACCTTCATAAGTATTAGTGGTAACCAAGTTCTGCTCGTGTCTAATTATATGATACTCGTCGCTGATACCATTTCCACCTAAAACTTCTCGCATTGTTCGTGCAATTTCAAGCGCTTTCCCACACGAATTACGCTTTATCAGGGATATCATCTCGGGCGCTATTTTGTCCTCATCTTTCAATCTACCGACACGAAGACATCCTTGTAGACCGAGTGCTATTTCAGTGTTTGCATCAGCGAACTTCTTCTGAACTAACTGAAACCTGGCCAACGGTACTCCAAATTGACGACGATCAAGTGCATATTGACGCGCTTGGGCAAGACAGAATTCCGCAGCGCCAAGAACACCCCATGCGATTCCATATCTTGCATTGTTCAGGCAACTGAATGGGCCCTATTAAAAATACATAAATGTAATATTAAGCTTAGTATGCATCTTAGTTTGAAATAAATTCAAGTCCTGCACGGCTACATACCTTAAGGCCCTCGACATGAGGAAGTATGTTTTCCTCGGGAATTTCAACACCATCCATCATTATCATTCCGGTGATAGATGCTCGAAGGGATAACTTACCCTCAATCGTGGGTGTAAATAGACCTTTCATCCCCTATAGCAAAAATTTAATAAATTATTAGACAGGCTATGTTATATATACTTGCAAAAACATTGAAGTTTCCATACTTTTTCAAGTATGAATCCACGTATTTTGTTATCCTCTTTGCACTTTGCCCAAACAATCAAGATATCGGCAATGGGTGAATTCGTGATCCACGTCTTTGCCCCATTGAGAATATAAGTATGGCCTATCTTTTGAGCATAGGTCTCCATGCCAGATGGATCTGAGCCATGGTTAGGTTCGGTTAATCCGAATGCGCCCACCATTTCACCTTTAGCTTTATAAAATACGAAAATTATTGAGCGAGCAATTTCACTTGAGAAACGCTACCCATACAATGATCATTAGATACCTAGTTTGGGTAAATATTTATCTTTTTGCTCTTGTGATCCAAACTCATAAATCGGATGCATAACTAATGAAGACTGAACGCTCATGGCAGATCTATAGCCACTGTCGATCCTATTAGTTAATGATAGATTCACGTCAGCGATTTGTGAAAAATCTTTGAACACAGTGGGTTTACAATATGTAAGATCTATTGAACGATATGCATTTACGATTACCTTTCAATCTCACGTGCAATAAGACCGTATGCGACCGATGATACACCAGCACATCCATATCCTTTTATCGTTGAACCGAGCAGACCCAATGCTCCCATTTCGTGTAGCACATCGCGGTCAAATTCTATAGCAAACAAGTACTGGTTCATTTGTTATTCATATTTCTCTTCTCCCCATTAATAATTGTATGTGCGTCACTGCATTACTTACGTTCATGACGATATGCTTCTAATATTCTCGGAAAGAGTTTACCATTACTGTATGCACGAGCAGTTTCACTATAGATAACAAGACAATATTAAATAATGATCAACTTGTCATGTAACATATAAATTAAATATTTTTACCGAACAGCTAATTCTTCGTCTGTCAGCTGCTTCTCCAACAATAATGGGTCCTCCCAATTATAAGTTGCTGCAAAAATGTCATATTGGCGAACCTCAAATAGTCGCATACAGTTGTATTATTAAAACTATATTCACCTAAAGACGATTTCCACCTTCTACATTCTCGGAAGTGTTTGGCAGGAAACAAGCGCCTTAAAGTGTTAATAGGAGTGCGAATCATGGGATAATCGAGGAAGAAGAAGAAGAAGAAGTTATCACAGAATTGGGGTAAAAACGGCTTGCTGGCAACCCCTTAACGTTAACAAAGAATTTCAAAAATTTAAAGTATTTCTCAGGGTCATGTGAATTATAATCATCTGACACGGACAAATTTCCTTTTTTTGACTCGAGTTTTATTTTATTTTCTTATTTTTATTCCTCAAATCTTCTGTTGCTTTTGTATGTTTGATACCTAGCAATGATGAGTTATCTACAAAATGTAATAATAATATCAACACATGGATCCCACAAGATAGCGTCTTAATAAATCACAACTTACGCGTCTTCTCATCTAACAATCGATCAGCCAAATCCCTCACGACGCCACTTGTGATGTATTTTGTTGATATACCTCTTGGAATTACTGGCTGCGATAAGAGGGATTTCAACTGAGCTTTAAGTGACTTGATACGTTGCTTCTTCTCTTTCGTTTCGGAAATATCCGTATCGTTTAGTCTACATACAAAAGACTTGTTAGAGCAAATAATTAATTGAGCCCGATCAAGTCAATAATACGTACAAATCTTCATCAATATCAATTTCAAGTTCTTTGGCAGCTTGCTTATACCAGTCATCATCATGACCAACCTAAAGAGGAGAATGTTAAAAACAAAGACCATGTATTTCATTTCAAGATGAACATGTGTCTAGAGAATGCACCTTCTGCAGACGATGCTCCTCGGCGTCGATCTGTTTCGCTAGATTTATGCGTTGCTTGAGTTTCTTTACAATACCATGTTCCACAGGGAAATCGGGCAGTCCATCAGCTGAGCAAATTGAACTATGTCAGGATGTATACACGCAGTTAAAAATAATCTACATATACTCAACCTTTCTTGAGCTTATAACATATCTTTTTATATAAGCTCTGTTCTTCAGGGCTGCAAAGCATTAAACTTATTCCTGATTTATGTGCTCTTGCAGTCCTTCCACTTCTGTGGACATATATCTAAATGCACATCATAGACTTTTGTTAAACTGGTGTAAGATGTTGAACACATTTATTACAACTTACATCTCCCGAGCGAGGTAATTGGTAGTGAATTACGTGTTCTACCATAGGAATATCTAGACCTCTGGCTGCAACGTCGCTAGCTACCATCACTGCTTTGATGTTCGCCTTAAATCTATATATTTAATGTCATATGAAGATAAGACAATACATACAATTCGAATCATTTAATCTTTTTTATACCCACCGGTCCAAATTCTTTAAGCGTTGCTTCTGTTGCATCTGAGCGTGTAGTCCAAGCACTTCAACACCCAAAAGTCTCATCACAGGAACCAACCGACGGATAGCGTCAATACTATTAACAAATATTAAAGTACGACCTGGGTATCGAAGAACGAAATAGTATACATAGGCGTCCTACAAACAGATAATCAATTAATTATTCGTTCCTAAATCTTGTGCATATCGAAACCCACGCCGTTGTACATGTTACTAAGCTTACCTTATCATTAACGGTACAATCAACCTTTGATTCCTCAAGCGATTCCGGAACTATATCATCGGAAGTCACATCCACAAATGCTGGTTGTTCATCTTGAAACTCTAACCTCCCCATCAGCTCTTCCATCGTACCGCTTTTCCCATCTTTATCTTTTTCCCCGTCTCCACTCTTACTCTTCCACCTCTTCTTCTTCAAATCCTCTTTCAAACTAGCATCTAATGTAGCAGAAAACACAAATGTCTGTCTCGGAGGTAAATCAATATTGGCGACTTTTACTTCTGCTCCCCATTCATCTGTATGTACGCGCTTGCGAGAAAGAACCGTCAATATTTGCGAAAGCTCGTTGAAATGATTCTTTTCCAACATGCGATCGGCTTCATCTAAAACGAGAAAACGGATCGAACGGAGACGGTTTAGAAAAGTAGAATCGGCGGAAATTATATCCCATAAGCGTCCCGGTGTGGCAACTATTATATTAGGTTTTTGCAATAGCAGGCGATTTTGCTTCTGAACTGACATGCCACCTACTATTATCATCATCTAAGGGGGAAAAAAGAGAAAGAAACAAACAGGATAAAGTCACTGAGGATGCTAAACAATTGGCAATAAAACTGTGCAGGACTTACCTTCAGACGCGCATGCTTGCCAATATCCTTGAGATGGTCTTTAACTTGGATTGCCAATTCTCTCGTAGGCGCCAGAATCAACCCCGCCAACTCACACTCCCTCTCCTTTTCATTCATTGCTAGTAAATACTGTAGGATGGGAATGCCGAAAGCTAAAGTCTTCCCAGACCCTGTTTCGGCGGTGCCTATGACATCGCGTCCGGATAACCCAAAAGGCAGCGCCTTCTCTTGAATAGGAGTTGGTTTGGTAAAGTTTAGAGACTCTAAAGCTTCCAATATCGCGGGGAAGAGGTTAAAAGTCGACCAAGGAGACTTGTTGGAATCTGCATAAAAGAATAAGGTAAAGGAGGCGTCCGATAGAGTCACAAAAATACAAAAAAGCGATAATCGCCAACTTAACGTGATTCATTAGTTACCTTTCAAGGGAATGTTTTGCTCTTTTGCATTTTGCGTTTTTCCCTTCGCCATCAGTTCGTTGTTTTTGTTTTTTTGTTTTTTTTGAGGTGTCTCTTGCACACTTTCCGACGTCTTCAACTCTCCGTCAGTGTCAGAATCACCGACAGTCTCCCGATCATCATCGTCATTGACTTCTTCAGGTCCGCTTTCATTCATAAGTCTGTCCTCTTGTTTATCCGGATTTTTGCTTTTGCCCGCAGCGCCACTCGATGCATCATCCTGCTCTCCTGCATCCTCCAATTTTGCTAGCTCTTCATTGAACTCATCAAGATCATAGTATTTCTGTGTCTCTTCGACGGATAAGGGTTCCTCGGGCTTTGCAGAGTCTCTTTTATTAGAATTTTTTTGCTTCCAGCCCTTCACTTTCTGATATTGGAAAAAAATTTAAATTTTTTAATAAACTCACTTCTTTATGACCAAGACCGTCTGTCATTCGTGATACAGTCTGACGGACTTACTTTGAATTTTACCACTTTCCCCACTTTATCATTTCCCTTATATTCGATATCAACCCCATCGATCTCTTCAAGACATAAAAATCCACCAAGGTCATCGCCGAGAAATACCGAATCAGGACAAACAACCTCAGACCAGCCCAGATTGCCAATCTCAACAAATTCTTGCTCATCCGTTGATGAGTTTGGGCGACTGTGCTTAGCGAGCTTCGGATTCGAGTCAGACTTTCCACGCTTACGTTTTTTTTGTAAAGATGAAGGATTGGTCGGAGTTGATTCTGTTTTTGTCTTTTTACTAGGTCGAGATGTTTGAAGAGGCTTTGATTCTGAATTTGCCGTCAACGGTTTCTTTCTATATTTTCCCATTATATATAAACTGAGAGAAATTTTGCTGGGTGATCGACACAAAACCTGAACTTTATGTTCGTGTAACTGCGTACTTGGCGCAGTTTTCACACGCGTGAGAAATGGAGTATGACAATACAGTCACGCACGACGTACAGAACGTTCAGTTGTAGATTATATATTTGGTTGGGAACATAGATTGATAAAGTTCAAAGAATCATACGAGTTGAAAGTATAATAAAATACACGTATACGATAAAAATATTTATTCTTGATTTATTAGCTACAAATGTCAGTCAAGTTTATTATGTTCGTCTTTACTAGAGATCTCGTCGCTATCCTCGTTATCTTTTCAAGCAACAACCTCACTCGCGCACGTCTTCAGCCTGTTTCAGCTTCAGCTCCCACAAATGATTATATTTAACCATAGATTTCATAAGAATATAAAGAACTATTCTAAGCAAGAGCTATTATCGAAATAAAAGAATCGCATATACTAAAGATAATGTTCGCCAAAGAAATTTTGACTACTTAAATAACTATTATTTCACTAAACTAACAGGGATTTTCGATAAATCGGGACTCCGTCACTGATTGTGTATGTGTAACTGGTTAAATATCGCAGCTTTTGTGCACCAACGGAAATCATGGATATTAATACGTTATTACCGTTAGACTTGACCTTGACACCAACATGCTGGCCTTCTATTTCTGAATGCTTGCATTTTTCTTTTAGTAATGTGGATCTGAATGAGAGCCTGAGCCATACCCTGATTGAAAAGTTTATTTTTTATTTCAACAAGACTGACAACTGCGTCATACAAGTCCAATGACCCGCGACCGTATTTGCCTTCAATATAATGCTGAACACTTTCCATCAAAAAATATCGCAGTTTTGTGCGTCAAATATTTGCTGTACGCTCTATAAGATGGCTCATTGACATTCACAAATATTGGCTTGTTTCGAAACTTTAGGTCGTCAAAAAAATATTTATTGTATTCTTTCGAATCACGAAGGCCGTAATGCCTACAAAGGTCACGATCAATTTTTGCTTTTATGTGAGATGATAACAAATACCGCATTCAAACTTGGACAAAACTTGGTATACACCAGGTAGTCCAAACAGTTCGCAGACTCCATTCCGCAAACGAAAGCTTAGCAAGAAATCTGATGTTAACATGCGTGTCTTCACGAAATTCATTGTCTTTGATTGTATTTATTTAATCCTACGGTATTATTCCACCGTAAGAGTTATTCAGTTGTTCTGTTGGAACCTTTGACCACATCCTATATAGAGAAAGGTGTCGACTTTTGGTTGTTTATATAGCTATTCTAAAATTTACATTTAGTGATCATGATATTAATATTTAAAGCTTCACGTTTACCATATTAATATAGTTCCGAAAACAAGCACCCCCAAATTTTTACCGACGAAAATAAGCTTATTTTCGTATACGGTATTGCTAATAATTAGTGCAACACAAGTAGCTTACATGTTATGTTATTAACATCAACTCTGAAGCAGCCGGACTGTTTACCAGTTTGATAGTTTATAAGTGCCTTGAAGGACTGTCAAATGGAAGCTTATAATAAGTAAATTTTATTAACTTGTAGCGTGGCTTTGATACGATGATCATATGTTTACATTGTCGATATTAATATGCAAATTTTATTGGTTGTACACGGATAATACACCACTAACATGAAATTAATGTATGGTCTAAATTTCTCATAATAAATGGAAACATGTTAATAATAATAATAGTCCCAAAAGTTCTCTAACTTTATGAACATATTAATCTAGTAGACTTGGTTTGCAACGGAGGAGTAAAGCTGTTGACACCAGAGCCAGTGAAAATAAGTCCTTTACAGTTTTCGCCACTGTAAAATTTGTAAACAACGTTGCTAGGAGCACTGGCCATACTTATGGGATCTGTAGGATCAGTTCCAAAACAGCCAGATTGTCCACTACCGGTCGTATGAGTAAATTTACCTTTGAGAACTAACGTGAAAAAATTTTTATTAGTACGAAAAATACCTTTACATCATAAACAAACTTTATTAATGTTTAATATTAAACTTACCGATTTCACATGGTGTTTTAGCAGGAGCAGCATAGGTTCCAGCAGCCAAACTGGCAACCAAGAATACGAGGATTGAATGGAATTTCATTTTCTCTGTTGTTTTTGCTTGTGAATATGAGTTTAATGATGTACTTGATTGTCCACGACAAGATGTGTGAGCTTGCTGATGATTCCTACGAAGGGTGAGGCAGGTCTTCTTTTTATAAGAATTTGGATGCTATAAAAATAGAAAGTTTTGTAGAAAAGAATTTATAGCACATATCTATTTTTCAAGTTTTCCGTCCAAAATCACAGTAATCGCTAAGCCAT
Source organism: Paraglomus brasilianum (assembly GCA_910592345.1). NCBI lineage: Eukaryota > Fungi > Glomeromycota > Glomeromycetes > Paraglomerales > Paraglomeraceae > Paraglomus > Paraglomus brasilianum. The sequence goes on from CAJVPI010000231.1 coordinate 37,481, forward strand.
AATGGCCTACATGTAATTATAGCGCGCATGTGTTGGCGTTTACTATTTAATTGTCTCTTATACGGTAAAAATTTGCACAGGAGTCAAGATGGCGATTTTTTTTTAAAAATAGGTACCTGCATAATTGATCATTATTAGTAATGAAAGGTTGGGCATCGTAATCTATTTCAAGCAACAGCATATTTCTGATAGTGATCACCAGGGATAAAGTTACACAGGTATATATATATGCACTGATTGGATGATTTTAAATAACGGCACAATTTCTTATTAGGAAACTGGGACCCAAACTTACTCTGTTTAGACTAGCTTTTGGTATATAGCCCATTGTATTGTCTCACTGTTATTTTTATCAGCGTATCTCTCTAATAACTCCAGCAAGCCGACATCACATGATAACAGCGCTTGTTGCAATACGAATTGCCCGGCCAATTCATTACTCACACAGCAAGGCATAATAATAAGACAAAACAAAACGACACAGCTTACATTTTAGCTCAATAATATATCTTATCACGTGATATACACACTTAGAAGATTTATGGAAAATCGCATTTAATATTAAAGGGTGTATGCGATTAAAATCCAAGCTAACAACAAACATTGCTCGTAAAATCAGCGTAACTGTTCATGCACATGCGTCAAAGCGTTGGTTGGGTATATAGTAAAGCCAAATGTGCGGCAATATAGAGAGGGAATTAAGAAAAAAGAACGAATTTTATATGTCGCATATCTTGCTATCCAGAAAGACTGTTACTATCGCTAAGGATTACCTAATTCAGAAGACACCCTAGCTTGTATTTCTATGTAAAATGGACAGGGTTATCTGTATGATAAAGTCATATATCCAGAATGTATTTATTGCGCTTGATAGTGATCGCAAGGTTACTATATACTTTATTTGACTACAACATTGAGTACTTGGATAAAGGTTTAAATATAACACATCGTTTTTTACGAAATCGAGCGGGGAGTTACAACAAACTCCGTCTTTAGATATATTCGTCCAAAATGTTTATATATTCCTGATGTCAGTTTACATAGAAATTAAAAGTCTGTGTTATTTTTATAAAACAAAGGCAGAACGGACATTTATTGAATGCGACCAAGTCTTCCACTTGCAAGATGTATCCATTGACGTCCTTCTAATTTAAGGCATAACCATATTAATATTACTGATTAGTATTAGTATCAAGTAGAAAACAACATGATGGAATTACACGTGCAATCATTAAGAAGTCCGCTATAACAAATCATACATACTATTATGGAACTCGTGCTATAATAGAGTTCATCGGTTTTGCCTACTGTTGATCTGTCATGGTTTAGGAAATTGCGCACAATTGCTTTTCGTGCAACAGTGGTTAGGATGTGAGACTGCTTACAGAAGTGAGTGCGAGGCATTGTAATAGCAACAACAAACATGGCCTCAAGCCAGTCTGCTAAGGAATGGTTAAGAAAAAACATTGAAGACGGAAACATTCGGTTTTATTCTTTCGATGACTTTATTAACCAGTTGTGTATCGGTGGCGGAGGATATGGAATAGTTTCAAAGCCAAAGCGAAGTCACTTGGTAGAACGGTGGCATACAAGCTTTTGCATTCACAAAATGAAGATGAGATGATCGAAAACTTTGTCAAGGAGGTTGGTAATATAATGGCGACTTTATATTTGGATTTATTACTTTACTTAAACCACCCAAACAATACTTCTAGCTTAAGATTCATCGCAACGTTAGTGATCATCCTAACATAATTCGATTCCTTGGCGTGAGTAAAGGTAATAGTAAGCATTGAGGTGTCATTATGGGATACACTTATCGTTATTACTATATGACATTAACAGAGACTTAATGATTAGATACGATTAACAGATATGTAATGGTCTTCAAGTACGCCGACAGTGGTTCGTTACAATCTTACTTATCAGACCCATCTGTTGAATTGGACTGGCCTAAGAGATGCAAACTTGGTATCAATATCGCTAATGGCCTGAGGTATCTTCACGAGCGCCGTATTATACATAAAGATTTGGTAATTATAGATGTACAGAAATCAATATTATACGTTCAGAACGCTCTATAATATAATAATTGACGATTTTATTATCATTTAGTCTTCACATAATATAATAATAATGTATTGATTCATGCTGGCGTGGCAAAGATAACAGACTTTGGTTTGTCTGACCTGATCTTACAACAAAAAAGCCATTCAAACATTAAAGGAACCCTTCCATATCTTGACCCCAGATGCTTAATTGACCCTTCTACTAAACGTGATGAAAAGTCAGATATATTTAGCTTTGGAGTGGTATTATGGGAAATCTCTGGTGGAAAAAGACCATGTGATGGCCTCCAGTATCATAATGACATTGTAAATTATAGACTAAATGGTGGCCGAGATACTCCAGTTTCAGGAACTCCTGAAGTATATATCACAATATATTCAGAATGTTGGGATGATGCTCCTGAGAAAAGACCATCTTGTGAGCAGATTTTTGATAGATTAAGCATAATAGGTCAAATAGCAACAGTTTCATTTTCTGATGAGTTGTCAAGCAAATACCAAGGAAATGCTACTGCACAGTATAATCTTGCTGTTTCTTATCTACATGGAATTGGAGTAGAGAAAGATGCTAAGAAGACAGTTGAATTATATCAAAAAGCAGTTGAACAAGGATATGCTACTGCACAAAATGGTCTTGGTTACTGCTATGAAAATGGGATTGGAGTAGAGAAAGATGCTAAAAAGGCAGTTAAATTATATCAAAAGGCAGTTGAACAAGGAGATGCTAGTGCACAAAATAGTCTTGCTAATTGTTATCTACATGGAACTGGAGTAGAGAAAGATGCTAAGAAGGCAGTTGAATTATATCAAAAGGCAGCTGAACAAGGAGATACTAGTGCACAAAATAATCTTGCTAATTGTTATCTAGATGGAATTGGAGTAGAGAAAAATGTTAAGAAAGCAGTTAAATTATATCAAAAAGCAGTTGAACAAGGAAATGTTGATGCACAGAGCTATCTTGAAGGCTATTATAATAAGAAAAAGAGTATAGGAAAAATGATTAAAAATTGGTTCACACAATAGTAATAGTCACAAACTACTTTTATATTATTATTATGGGCCTCCTTAACGTACACCCCGGGTGTACGGCAAATTCGTACACCCCCGGGGTGTACGATAAAAGATACACCCGGGGGTGTAAGTTAAATGGATACACCCGGGGGTGTAAGTTAAATGGATACACCCGGGGGTGTAAGTTAAATTGGTACACCCCCCACGTACGGTTAATGTGA
>CAJVPI010000232.1:0-40745 GCA_910592345.1 Paraglomus brasilianum
TAGAAAAATAGTTTTATCGAGATGATTTAGCGGCGTCGTAATAATTGTATTCTAATAAGTAGCGGTATCTATTTCGATACCTGTGGATATAGTTTAAACTGTGCCCGAGGCATCCCTTATATTCGATACTTACTGGCTGGATACTCCGATGGCCGTTTTCATTTCATAATTAGAAAAATAATTGCAAACAACATATTAAAATAAATTTTTTTTGCTTATATTGCTATCTATCACTATGGATTGTATTTCGGTTACATGTGGACAGAGATTCATTTTTTTGACGAAAACAAAATTTCTGACCATAATATTTATTAATTGCAAGTATTTACACGCGCTAGTCAACAGGGACGAGTTCAGCAAGATAATTGTTCGAATAAAATTGTTCCTTTAAGGGAAGATTTTCTGTGGTATCTATTTTCACATTTATATACTCAGGAGGAATTAAATCCACAGCCTGAAATTCGAAAAGCTGATACTTTTATATACATATGTAGTTTTTTCAATATTGATTGAGAGCAAACAACAGTCAACAGTTGTTATTATTATAGAACGTTTTATATTTTTAACTATTAACCACATACCTCCATAGTACAACAATTTCCCTTTGTCACTCCAGGAAGTGGTTGTTTCAAACCTTAGTCAATACAAAGTCATTATCCACAATTACATCATATGTAGCATCATGTGGGTTAAAGGTACTTGACAGGTTCAGGTAACTGCTGAGTCGTTTAATATAACAGAACAGTAACCAGATTTTGCCTGTCTGAGAATAGGGTTTCCGCCTGTCGCCCTGAAAGAGTGATCAGCTCCTGAATATCAATATAATGTTTGTAGTATCTGAGCATGATGACGGAATTGATGATCCATAAGAAGGTTCTTGAAACCAGCATCTGAAAGTCAACAGTAAGAATAAGTTATTGAAGCGTAGGAAAAAAGAGAGAAAAGCGTTGAGATGATACAAGTGGTCAATTATATACATAATAAGCAATACTTTCCTTCTAGCAATTGTTTGCAAAGTGGTATAAAAACTATGGATATGTTTGACAGTCTCCGAATTCCTATCCATACGGCGTTATTCGGAAATAGCATAATCAACGATTGCTGAAGTTGGCAACGAAAAGTTTTGTACAACTGCTCCATTGCAATTGCGAGTATCCTTTCCTTTGATAGCTACTTCGCACGTGTTAATACTGTTATTCAAAAAGGGATTGGGGTGCTGCCAGACTAGAATTGTCATGCCGTCTGCTCAGCCGCTGAAAATTTAGCCGTGCATCGTCTGATACACGTAATACTATGAACAGTTTCTACGGGACAATCACTAAGAGAAGCAAGATGATTAGTAAACATATCCATCATTGAATGACTAGTCTCCATCCAATAAAAAACATCCAAAAAAAAACATTAAAAGAGCACGTTCACTTCAGCAACGCACAGGCTTCTTCATAGGCCGACCAATCACCTCCTACTCGTAAACATCAAGAACTAAGGGTATTAAATTACTCAATAGATCAGTCATATATAAAAATTCGATATTCTTGCATGTATAACCAAACTTTAAGTAAACTATATCAACAATATCAGACCATGCCATACGTGTAATATGAAGAATTAAATCAATTCTCCATGGCTGTGGTTTCTTACCAAGAAATTTACGCATTCCGAAAATACCTTTATAAATGTCATTGAACAAAAACGAGTTTTTTCAAAAAAAAAATTTTTTTAATAAATTCCACGAGCATTTATGGCAGCCTATAATTGGTAAAAATGAGAAACATAGTACGGAATTGTTTTATTATTAATAAAAAACAGTTATGCCTTGCGAACATAAAGCTGACCAGGCCAGTCTGCAACAACTGGAATCACATATTCCGAAAGATAGGTTCGCATCAGCTGTCGATCGTGTACTATTCGGAGAGCGTTGGTATATCCATCGATGCCTTTCAAGGCACTTTCTGTAAAGTAAAAAGAATAGCATTCTCTATATTCTTTCCTTCGGATCCTATCATTATAACAATGTAACGTTAGTGCATCAATAAATTCCTCATCAGTACATTCTTTCACTATAATCCCGCATACGATTATGGTAGGAATACCGAGGTTTTGAATAATTGTTCATTAGGATGTTTCACTATCAACTATCTTCGGATTAATTGCTCCATCACGAGGGGTCTTGAACACGGATTCCATATGTGCTGCCCAAGATGTATTTGTAGTATCAGCCTGTCTCTGAACATGAATATTGTGGTAATCGTCAATATTTAACACTAAGGTTTTTTCCAAATGTAGTAAAAGACACTTACTTCTCTACTTCCCCTGTAAACATCTGACATTTTCTTTTCCCTCTGATCTACTGTAGTTGCGCCATAGTATTTATGCCTTTGTTGCTTGTACCTGCTGAATCTAAGTAATATAATATGCCAGGTCAAACTTAAAGCAGTTAATTTTTGTATTATTTAATGAAGCAAGGAGATAGCATATAAAAACCATCAATCTCTTCATACAATCCATAGTCTGCTCATTACATTCAAGCTGCTGAATAAGTTGGTCAAAAAAAGCCTTCAGGCCGGGTTTTTTTGTTTGTAGCAAACTTCGCATTTCGTCAAATTCATATATTGGACCTTCTTTTTCTTTATGTTCCCTTTCATAGAGATATCTACTCATTGCCCCAATAGCTTATTTAGTGAGCTCAATTCTTGTACTTACCTCTTCCACATTCATAACTTAACTCCTCTTCTTAAGGGATTCTCTATTAAATTCATGTAGCAGGCGTTGCATAAACTATACCTTCATCCCATGCTGCCTTGCAAAAGCTTTGAATTTGCTTAGTATTCTCAAGCACGTTTTATGGCAGGTTGAGCTGCGTAAGCCTTTTATAATAGTATAAAACTGATTATCAATGATTTGTGTTACAATTTCCTTATATGGGTACGTTCCTGCTGAAGAATTATACGTAGTTGCTGCAAGGAAATCCTTATTCAGATTGACATTAGCAATTGATAACCGTAACGAAGTATGGTTGACAGGAATATCACTCACGTCACTATATTCAAATAAATATCATTTTAGAAACAAGACATATTAATTACGCTGAAAGCTCTGGATCCATATCGACATCGTATAAAATTTCTACTTTGCATTATCGAAATTATAACATGCCATGCTCATTTTGTTATTTGGTTATCAAGTGTGTCAAACATATGAACACCTTCCTCCACACTACGGAATCCTCTAATTATATCACATATGGGCTTATGCTAATAAAAGCAACGTGCAATCAACTTCAGCACATATAATCCGCGCTTCAACACAACAACTTTAGATGAAAAACAGATTAATTTTAAAGAAGCCATTAACCAAAAACTCGATGCGAAAATTATTCGGAAATCGCTACACAAACAATGACACAGACAGAAGATGGTGAAATACGTGAGGAATCGCGATTTCTACATACCTTACTAGACTTTGTGGCAATGTTCAAGTATCTTTCGCCCGCCCAAAGTTCTAGTTGACAGGTGTAATGGAATTAACCATTGCAAATCGTCAATGGAGAAAATCATTTCATTTGCATCGAGATATAAGTTGAGACATTGTGATTATAATTAATAATAGGTAAATAGGAAGAAAAGTTTGAAAAAGTGGACAGTGCAATGCAGCAAGAACCTTTTTAAATTTTTGTTTTGTAGATTGACGCTAATAATAAATAATGTCCTATACAGGAAAGTATCGGAATTTTCCGAGAGGTATTAGACAACTTGGCCTTTTTAGCGAAATCAGACAATGGGGTATTGTACGTGTAGCATAGAGAGACGTGGCATAAATAAATACTGTATAAAGAAAAATGGCGAGTATGTCGTATGGATTTGAGGTATTAGAAAACTTAGCGAAATCGGACAATAGTATTGTGGTGATATAAAGCTTAAAAAAAAAAGTTCTTGCTTGCGATGTTACTGTCGTATTGGCACGTTAACATTCTTTGTTAATAGACTTATAGGATAAAGAACTTGAATACTACTATGTGATACGTCTATAAAATTGGGTTTTGTACAGAAATACTTCAAGCAAAAGTACAATATTGTATAGGTGCTTTGTTGTTTAGGATGTAGAATTTCCCGTAATTATTAGGCACAGTCATACCTCGTTCATATCCCCACTTGGGATACAAGTGAGGTAGCATAAACATTCACCTAAAACATCCAATTTTGTTATATATTCTACATCATTTTCTGTTGTAAAATCTCCTTGTTCTAAGAACTTTTTTAGACAATTTGTGTAATATTAGTATTGCTTATAGTATGATATTAATAGATTTGGGACAGCAAAATATTCAAAGGTCCGTCGCACTTCACAGGTGGGATATACTGTATCTGAGGTTGGGATATTAAAGGGTGGGGATAAAAAGAGGTATGACCGTACGAGGAAAGAAAATTGGTTGTGGCGGGAAGATGCTGTATACGCTAGTTGATTTTGTTGTTGTTTCGGTTGCGATCCGAGCGAGGTCGATGACTTATGTTTTTTTTTTGGTAACCATACTCTACGTATGTCTCTTGGTTACAGGTAAGAGGTTTATCGTAACTGAGACAACAAACAAACGACTTGGTTGACCAAAACAAACGTTACATTAGCAAAAACCACTTACTTACAAATTCAGCTAGGTGCTTTATTATTTTTACATATTTGATAGTTTGTTCTTTTGTTTCTATTTTGAGCTGATTTATATCTTTTATCAAGCTGTATTATGCAGTTACAGTATGTCTTAGTAACAATTATGGAATTCAGTTTAGTATATTGTCAAATTGTAAATGAGAAAAAAAAAGGAAAGGGTGGGAAAGTAACAAAATGTAACAATACAATCAATCTAGAGCACAAATGGGTAATTATTTAAACTCTGTCAATACGCCATGATAATCGATAAACATTTAAAGAATATATCGATTAGGTTAAGGTTAAATGAAATGGAACACAACAATTCACGAATTAACATTCTCGCGAATTTAAAAACTAGTGATACACGTCCGAACGAACCTCCATAAGTGCATTTGTAGAGGTTTGACTTACTGTACCTTATTTTATTTCTTTAAAGAGGAGCAAAAGCTTCTTTATGCTCTTAGTAACAGGAATACTAGACTCGACGTCTAACAACAGTGCGTCTTCTCACGAAATTAAACTTGGAGAAAATAAAAATTGACAAATTTTAGTTGGCTAAATCACACAATCCTTGCTGAGGGCACAAAAACAGATGACGATTACGCAATTATGTCTTAATTGTACCCGTATTCGATAAATAATGGTTCAAAACAATTGAGTAATAATGACTATATATACGTGATCACAAGCTACGTCGAATACTTATTTTTAAACCGGCTTTTCTTTCTCAGCATTGTGAACAACTCTTTCGCACATTTACTTTAGTTCCCTTATTATGCAAAACCGTTGTACTATCTGTAACATACCGGCTACAAAGGTTTGCAGCCGTTGCCGAAAGGTATATTACTGTAATGCTCAACATCAAAAATTAGACTGGAAAAAAAAGCACAAAGTTGAATGTAAACCCGAAACTGGGAATAGCACAGTGCACGAAAGAAATTTAGCAGAGGAGATTCAGTATGATTTACCTGATTCTTTTGCTTCGGAAGACTTTATACGCTTGTTCGAAAACATGATGGCGAGTAATCTCCACACTGGACGACACTATACGTCGTGTGCATTAATATTCCCTGACTATGCGACGGAATATAAAGCTTACTATCCCGCTGATTCATTCGGTTATACGGTCCTTTCTAAAGCAACCAAGTTAGGGGAAAGATTAGCATTGCAGGAATGGGTAACAACTGGCAATTCGTCGTCGTCCTCGTCGTCACGGTTTGATCTTGCAAAACTTCACAAGCGCTGGGGACAGACTACGCCTGAATTATTCGAATTTTTGTCGTCCAAACAGCTCAGACTCGGCTCCATCTTTTATAAAAAACGTGCGCCAATATACGGTGGTGTTAAGAGCTTTGCAAATGAAGTCAAACCACATATCGGCTTTGTCAAAGGAAGTAATAATATTACTGTTGGGTTTGTCGATCTAAGTTTACTCTTTGGAGTTCATATCGAGAAAGGAAGTGAAGACGATAGTGATGACTCTGATGACTCTGACTCTGATGACTCTGACTCTGATGACGACTCTGATGACGACTCTGATGATGACGGAATGCATACAACCACCAGGCTTATAGGGTTTGATGCGAACGGATATGCAGTGGCAAAGACCAAAGTCATATTGGCTATGATGAAAAACGACGTGCCTGCACTCAGTATTCTTCAAGTATGGTATTCATCGGTATGGACAACTGCAACGTTCGATTACTTTCAACAGGCAGTGAATAGTCTGATTCAACAAGACAATAATCCAACCGATTCAGCTGATAAGATTTACCTTCCTCATTCACAAGATGAAGTTATTGGTCATATTAAGTATTGGTCGACGGTTGAGAAGGGTGATCCGCGATTGAAATTAGAGGCAGCTCATTCGAAATGGGTGGCACAGTGTCCACCTACTTCTAATTGCTACTATATAGTTAACAACCTATGTAAACCACGAGATCGTGTTGAATTTGCAAGGAATATTCTAACAGGAGAGCTTTCTCGACCAGATTGCAAAGCCACGTCAGCAAAGGGCAAGAAGAAGAAGAATCAATCCAGGAAAACCAACCATATGAGCAGATTTGGTTGCCAGAATAGCGATTTGCTAGGAAGTGTTACAATGTTTGCTTGTCTGAATGGTTATGAACCACACGGTTCTAGTGAAGTATTGTTCAGTGGGATTCCCATGGAAAACATTCTAGCGATGTATAACAGTGAAACCACGTCATTGCTCAATGCAGTTTACGAGTTCTTGGAAGAAAATATTAACAAAATAAAAACATGGCTAAACGGTACTAACCGTCAGGACAGTCGCTGGAATGTCGCTAGCTCTTCTACTTCAACAACGACCTCGAAAACAAAGCGTGCATCTTCTCGAGTTGTTCCAACCAAAAAGCGCATTCTCAAAATCTCTCTTTACAAGGCTGAATTGACAACTGCTGATTGCTCTTGGCTTTCGCGTAATCGTTTCAAACCATATGCGGTTATATGGAGCAACGTCTGCGACTATTGCACCAAGAGTGATTTTCATACAATAGCGCGATCGCTTTCTTGTCCTTGGACAACACACACTATGCATTCGATGAACTGGCCCAGGCAGACTTTCGGGGCTATGATTAATGATCTTCCAGATAATGAGATTAGAGCTGAATGTTTGGCAGAGGCGAAAACCGTTGTTCGCACGATGGGATCAATGCTTGATAAGAGTGGGTATTTCGATTATCGGAATTTGAAGGAGAATCCAAGCAATATTGGCGATTATTTCATGGCACAAGTGACACATGACGATTGGTTAAGTTATTTCTTTGAGAATGTGGAGACTGGAAATGTGGAGAGTAATTGCAGGCCTTTTCTTGTTACTTCGACGAATGTTATGACTGTATACTTTGCGTGGAGTTACAACAGAAGACTAAAGACAAGATTTTGCGATAGGTTCAAATGAGCCCCTCTTACAGTATGTATTCTGTTGAAACGTTTAAAATAAAACACTACCGTGATGCATTGCTGTTATCGCATACTTAAGCCTAGGGTTATATCGCTAAAGATTAAATTTTAGCATTAGCCTAAGACATAAAAGGAATACTACAAATGACGTAATTAGCGTTTACTTTCCATAAAAGGAGGATGTTAAAGCGGAGTAGAATGTGACCTGATTCTTGCAACTACATTGGTCAAACTGCATGTCAACCAACGAAATTCTACCCTATCCTGTATGTCGATGTAAAACATTGTGCGTGCATTTCAGGAGGGTACATTTAGGGGGTAGGGCAACTCAGGTACTTATTTCAGACCATGTAAATAGTAAAAGGAAGGCTTGATAATCAATGTGATATAACCTCTTACTCATTGACCGTTTAGTAAATCCAGCAACCAAATCTTGGTTCCTGCCTCTGACCATATCCTTCACAAAAATCCCACAATTTATCGTCACTTTATTATGGCGGAGGCGCCTTTAACCTTACCTGAACCAGGTGAAATAATAGTTATCGACTGTAGGCCATCATCTTCATGGACACCACAAAAGTATTCAACCCAATCATCATCATCATCATCACCATCATCATCATCAACATCAACATCTCATCCAATACCTTTGACAAAGACTCTTAAATGCCTTCAATGGAATGTAGAACGTAACTATTGTCCCTCTTTAATTCTCTCGACGCTTAAAGAACTAGATCCAGACATAGCATTTATCCAGGAAATAGACATTGATTGCAAAAGATCAGGAAATCGAGATCATTTCACAGAGATAGCAGCAAACATGAAATGGAAGGGTGGTTTTGTGTGCGAGTTTATTGAGATCGAAAGCGAAAAGAGACACGACAGAGACCAGGGAGGCGGAGTACATGGAAATGCTATTTTCTCAAAGTATGATGTTGACTTTAGAGTCCTCGATCACAAGCATCAGCCTTTCAATTGGGAGAAGGATTGTGACAAGTTAAACGAACCCAGAAAGGGAAGGTAAATGAGAGGGTGGGGGTGGAAGGGTGAACGCAGAGGAATGATTGGAATCAATTTTACTCATGTGTGTTTGTATTCATAGGCGAGTTACCCTGGTTGCCGAGATCAAAACAGCATTTGGTCCACCGATACTATGTTATTGTGTACATTTAGAAGTAAGATGATATTGTGGACTCGCTCTTCGAGTTTCATTCCATTCCATTCACGCTAAAAGTCTTTTTTCTTAAATAGGTATTCTGCGGTCTTATAGGCCGAGTAAATCAATTTTCCGAGATTCTATCAGATTCGGTAATCCATGCTTCCACTCATCCATACCAATTAATCCTTGGCGATCTCAACACGAAATCACACTCAATAGCCAGATTATCGTCATTCTCTAGGGATAGATACTGTGTACTATCTCTTGGCATGAGCGAATCAGAGTGGTGGGATAAAAATCTACTTTCTTGGCACGCATGTAGTGGTGATACCAACATGTATCTGAAATATGGTGGGATTTGGCCAGTATTTGCTCTGGCGAGGTGGTGGGTTGGCGATAAGAAGAACGCGAAGAATAATGATAATGGTGCTAGTGCTGGTGGTGTTGGTGTTGACGTTGGTGTTGATGTTGGGGTTGGGGTTGGTAGTAGTGGTAATTATAATGATAATGAGAACAGAACAGCACTCTCAGGCTTCACTCCAAAAGTCCTTACCGATGCACGCAACCCTGGATTCTATGACCCATGGCATCCGTTTTACGACGTAACAATCAACTATCCAAGATACTATGCTCTATACTCTGCTAAACTTGACTGGACTCTTGTTCGTGGATTCAACGTAATCAAACGATGGATAGGTAACGATGACTACTCCGCGTCCGATCACAAGTATTTGATGATAGAAGTCGTTTTTGATGATTATAGCATTGCTAGCGATACAGAGGGCATGGCTTGGGAAGTGTGGCGGATGAGGAGAAAGGAGTGGAAGAAAAGGCTTGAGAAAGAAGTGGAGAGTAAGCGGGTACGAGGTAGCAAGGGGAGAGTAGTGCAATGGATCGGTTTTGTTGCTGTGTTTGTTGCTATTGGCATAGGAGTTGCTAGAAAACGGCTATGATAATTGCCCGCAACACATCGATTTGAATTAACGGCCGGCTGTTGGTTTGTTAACCAACCCATTCACCGTGACGTTATCTTTAATCGATAATTTCCATATCGACCAGTCTGAAGCGAAAAAATTCAGGATCGACAAATAAACCTCAAAAGTTACGAGAGATGGACAATCAAATAAAAGGGAATTGTGTGGTCATCACACGCGCGCGAACATACAGTAACTATTAACGGCAAGCATATTTATTATCAAAATAAGAGTTATTGACTAGCAATTTATTTTACTTCCCCCCCCCTTTCCCTCACAGACTAAATACGACTGACCTATCCTATATACAGTTTTATATACTAAGTACTTCGTTTTCTTTATTGATTACCTTTTCCCGCGAACTTAACAGCTTATTTTTCACCCATTTTAACCATTTCAAACCAAACCACCGATCAAGTGTTTTATCTGTCGTCCCAAAAATCAAACATACCAAGATTGCTGCTACCGCACAAACATATCTTTCTCCTAAATCCACGGGTTTCTTTTTTACAACAGATAAAATAACTCCAATTGATGTATCGAGATCTACAATGACGTAGCCGCTTATAAAGATGACCAAGCGAAGAATGACCGCTTTTGTGACGTTATATCTGGTATTCCTGGTTTGGAAAGCCGGTTTTGAAGACAAAGGTCTTGAAAGGCGAGATTTGTTGCCATCGTTACTAGATTCGATGACATCAAAAGCTGATATCTGCACCACCAAGGTGTGATTATCTGATAGATTAGAATCAGATATGATAGCTTTGCCGCTCAACTGTGTTTCGGATGAATCGACTTCTTCTGTTTCCGCTTCAGTATTTTTTTCAATCGCCTCTTGTTGTGTTACATGGTGTACGGGGAATGGTTGCGGTTTGAATTTATTCAAATGACGGATTATTGCTAATGTCGCATGAGAGCAAAAGTAAATGCTAAAAATGGACAAAACTACGTTGGGCCCGCTAGAGCCCATTAAACGAACCCATATTGGTTCGAGTACTACGCTGTCGATTTAATTAGAAATAGATTGTAAATAAATAGATAAACCAAATGAATACATAAACAAATAAATGTTTGATATCGTTTCATACCAATTAAATTCCGTTATTCTCACCGCTCGTTGGTTAATAGCTAGAATGGACACAATTATAGTTCCAACTGTTGGATATATAATCAAAAACATCGCGTAGAATTTGCTCCATTTAGAATTGGTCAATTCGTTTCGAACACGTAATACGAGAAGCCGGTATGTTTGTAAGGTAAATATAAATATACAGCCGCCTATTGCAAACCCACCACATTCTAACTAATTTTTGGAATAAAAAGGATTGGGATATTGTTAGGATAAACATTGGATCGGCGATAAGAAAAAGAGACAAGATAATGTTATATTGTTATTGCTTGTCCGGCTCGGCTCGCTCCACTGTTAGTTTATTATTATTGATTGCTTACCGCCAATGCTTGGAAATAACAAAATTCTATTGGAGCTTTCCTCCAATCGAATTTATATATAAGGCCCAGTAGCTCCACTCCATTGGCGAACACAATGCTCAATGTATAGTAAAAGATTACGGGAATCTTTTTAGATCTATAAAGCATGATTGCTGCATATGCAGCAGATAGAAAGGCAAGACCAGTAATTACTGCTTCAACTATGATACGGCCATTCATTATTTAGAAACAATTATGTCATGCGGTAGACCGCTAACAATCAAAGAAAGGTAAGGGTATTGTTTTCCTCAAGAAAACAATATCACAAGTTTAAAAAGTTAACGATTCTAGAGAGTCAGCTTTTACCCCTCCCTTATAAAAACTGTCGAGTCCAAGGTGGGGAAAGTTGTTAGATTTATCAGCAGGAGTAAGGGTTAAATATATTATCACAAAAACAACAGTTAATAATGAAAGTCACATGATTATTCCGATACAAGTTACTTTGTCAATATCGGAGGCACCCTTTGAATTCTTGGGTTGCAGTTTTGTATGACAAGCCGTTATTATCATAAATAATGTTGATTGAAAAAAAAGCTGGGCAACAGCCAAATTAGTTTACTAAATCGAAGAAGCTTAATTAAACAGAAAGTTAATACAATAAAGACCAGTAATGTGTGATATTTAGTTTATTTCATTTATCTTTGCATGTACGTCCATCAAGGCATTATTGTCTAAACTGAAATTTTTGCTTATGTCAAATTAAAAAAGAATAGAATCGAAATAAATACTATTAGATGCCAACACTAATAACGATCGATCGCTATTATAACCAGTTAAGTATTAGGATATGATTTACATGGGTACCGTTATCATAACTTTTATTAGTTAGTATTTGTATACTGGTTAATATTACCAAAAACGTTACATTCTAATTTTAATCGTAATCAAATGGGTTGTTTATTAGTTTGTTCGTTTGTTAGTTTGTTCGTTTGTTCGTTGTTCGTTTGTTCGTTCGTTGTATTCTCTATAACAAATTATCTCCGAAACAAATGGAACCCGTTGGCATTCATAACTGTTATCGCACACTTTTCTTATATAATTACTCCACTGCGTTTCGGGGAAAATTACAATATTAATTAAATTCCATCATGTGAAAAGGTCTATGTTCGGTATTTATTATTACCATTGGGATCAGTAGTGTTTAACTTAATCTCATCCAAACAAGCAGAAGGAACGCGTGGAAATCAGTGGGCTTATCAACAACATGTAGTAAACAAGAGATTTGTATCTGAATTGTTGTAAGTAATAGCAAGCTAGCGGTCTATCATTCTACTGGCCATCAGATAGTCACACTTCTGTAGATCAAACTAATTGCGTGGGAAAGTTAGGAGTATATGTCTTAATATGGAAGATAAATAAGCAAAGGTACGAAACAGTATTAATAATAAAAATGTTCAAATTATTAACGATTCATCTGCCCGCCGTCATCAACGATCTGGTTGAATAAGGCCCTTGATAAAATAAATCCATCTTTCTCTCCATGTTCTTCTCATACGACTAAAAGCCAAGCTCTTTAATACATCAGCTATATATCGCTACTGCAGTCTTGGATTTAAAAACGACCAATACTGATACTGAATACCGATACTACTTTAACAAATCAGCGTTCTCTTGCGATTATGTCAGAGGGTCTGTTCTTATGTAATAAAATCGGTTCATTTTAAAATGGCAAATCAGGTTACACCTAATTGAAATATCGGCAATTGGTCGATCGTTCTGTACAAGGTGTAGAATACTGCATGTCAATGTCAACGTCAAACCGTGAGATGTCGAAGCGTAGATACCATGCTGATGCGTGCTATATTGCATCATAATCTAAATGATCAATCCTGTCCCCATAAGCCGGCCATTTATATTAGCCGCTTAGCATTAGGGATAAATGATTATTTTTGTACGACTTCGAACATTTAATGTGCCATTTGTGGATCGCTGAAACGATAGTTAATATAATGGTTTCTAGGATTTCGGATATCACCTCTAATATTCTCGCTGAGTATTAAAATTCGTTGAATAACATGTTTGATAAACGTTATTATGGTCTGGTCAAAGTGGTCTGAACGTATTCATATGCTACAAGTATTGTATGAAACAAACCCTAAATGACGTTATATCGTGTGGTTGTACTTTCGATCTGCTAGGTATTATGTAACCTACGACTTCTGAGATCAAACAACACTTTTGAGATTGTAAACAGGTTTAATATACACGGTCAAACTTGCTTGTAGTCACCGCTGTCTCCTAGCGAACCTTTTTTTAAAAACAATTGCTCTATAATCCCTTTCCACAAACGGACTGACTGAGGTCGACTTTATCTGTTATCTTTTCTAATGTATATAAATGTCGAATAATGAAATTGACTAAAGTAGGCAATTATTTATTTTGTTGTGATGTTTGTTGGCAGTTGGGTTGGGAATAGGCAAAGTGTGCCCGTTAAACCAAAGATGTCGCTCTGTATATTGGTTAAACACTTGGCAACAGCAGTTTGATATAAGAATTTATTTATCCTTGTTTTTCGAAGAATATGCATCTAAAAATTTTCAAAACTAGAAAACATGTTATCTCATTTCACATTTTACCCATAGTACAGAACCTATTATGTAAGCTATGAAGATCTATCGCTCTATTAGTAATGTTCTGTTTGTTATTAGCATAAGTTGTTGATTAATCTTCTAATAGCCATAGCAACAACAAGTCATTGTCTATATATCCTGATTACTGCCAAAAGCTAACCGCTGCGTATAATTATTGTGCAACTAAAAAAAATATAAAGATCGACGTTACAAATTGGATTTCTATTGGTCAGTTGCTGAGATTGTTGGAGACACTTCAGCAGTAAGTAACAAACGGTCAATATAAAGGTCGAAATTAAAGACAGCCAGAGCCTTTTTATTTTTGGACCCAATTCATTTATTAAAAATTCACGCAGTCTTGGAATTGTACCAATACCGATAATAGCTACACGGGATTTGTGGCAATACATCTAGTACCGAAACCGTACTTATTGGTTGCACCAAAAGCGGTTCGTTCACTGCTTCGCTCACTACTAGATATCTTGCCAATCTGACTGTAACTTTTCGTTCAAACTAAAATAAATTATAATGTCTGAAATCCAGTGCACGGCACTTTTTGATTAAAATAAATTAGGTAAAAAGAGTATGGAATAAAAGTAAACAAATTTAAAATAACTAGATAAATTATAGAATAGTACATAAATATTATAAGCAACAGTTGGAATATTATCTTTCTAATCGTGACTATCTTGCGCTATCCAAAAAGCCTCTGCAGTTTCTGTGTTATAATAATTTGTACACTTCTTATTTATATTCAAGTTATTTTAAAAACTAAAAACACTGCAATCCCGATTGATGCCGAAACAAAATCAGATACGCCAGTCTGTAAATTTAACGGTTTGTTTACCATGAGCGAAAGAATAGTCCGAAATGATACGCCAACATTTACAGTAACATAAGCAATTGTGAATATGACCATACGCCTAGCCGCAGCTCGTGTGATATTGTACTTGTGATTTTTTGCTTTGGCGACAAATTCGCTTGTTTTTGGGAATGCATCATTATGTGTTGTTACTTCAATAGACATTGGAATGTGTATCGTGTTGCAAACGTCTTGTGGCTCATGGTGTTTGTTACTGTTATTGTCATTTTGCTGCATTTCCATATTTTTTCTCGAATTTTGTATTTCATGCGGAGGGGAAAATGTTGCTGGATTAAACTTGTGCAACAGACGAATTACCTTCATTACCACATGACCGGAGAAATAAATGCCCATAATGCATAAAATCATGTTAGCGCCATTGTAGCCAAATAGTCGAATCCACGCTGGTTCAACTATGTCGCTAATGCGTGGTTACGGCAAATTAAATGAAAGCGTGAATACGTTTAGCGCAATCTAAAGTCATACGATATATTTATATCTTTACCATTTAAAGTCTCTCACTTTTATAGCTTCTTTCGTGACAGCCAGTATAGATACTATTAGAGTCCCGACAACCGAATATACAGCCGTGAATCCGTAGTAATACCATTTCCAATTTGAATTTGTTAATTCGTGTTGTATACCGCAAGAGAGAAGACGGTATGCTTGAAGCGTATAATTGAATACGCAAGCGCCCATTACAAAGGCTGTAAACTGAATCTACAGTATGGTGTGTATGGACTTAACATGGCGTTTAAAGATGACAAGATTGAAAGCCATGACTACGTAATAAATACTCTATATATTGTGTTGCCTTACCGCCAATGCTTGAAAATAACAGACGTTGATCGGAGCTTTATGCCAATTGAAATGATAGATAACTCCCAGTAGCTCAACTACATGCAAGAACATGGCACTGATTGAGGAGCAACATATCATTCCGTTTTTTTTTGATTTGTATAATGTGATTGCCATGTATGTAGCGCTTAGCAAAGAAATAGCATTGATGATGGCCAAGACCTCTGAAGCTTTACTGATCATTTTGTGTGATAAATCTATAGGCTGTCGTCATTCGGTGGGAGATACCGCATGTTTCAGTTTTCTTAATACACAATGCGATTGACTGGGCTCAACAATACTTACAGCAAAGAAATCAAAATGGACTTGCAGAACATGTATCAATGACGAGAATAAGAACAAATAAACAATTATCTTTTAGTTATATGCATCGGGGCTCTTTTATTGATATCAAGGATGAATATCTGATTGCGATACGGACAGGTCACAATGTTAAAAAGACGATCAATACTACATTTTTGCACAACGTAGTTAAAAGGTTTACAATCGTTCAACTACAAAAATATTAGACTTTCGCATTATCATAGTAAAAAGATCATTATCTCCGAAATATAGAACATGGCGGACAGCACACTGCAAGTAAACTGGAAGACAAGCTTAAGCAAACAATAGTAAGAGTACGACAAATACAAATACTGTTAGATAATTTACTGTACTTGTATCGATTGGGCCCATTACTCTTGCATTCAAAGTTTGAATATTACGTTATAGTTTAAACAGTCATTTCTAGTATTACAAAGCAGTTGACAAAATTGTTGAAATGCCCGTTGTAAGACATTGGCGTATCATCAATTTATTAGACAAGGGGAAAGTGTGCGCCGAAGTATAAAAGTGAATTTTTTTAGGTGACGTTATTCATCCCGCGTGGTGCTTTCAACAAAGACCCAGTTTGACATTTGATCGAATAATCCCTTGTACTACCACATTCTGATTGTGCGTTACACAATCGGGACTCGATTTATTATGAACGATAAATTAGTGACGATACGGGATTAGTATGTCGACTCTTGATTACTATGTAGGTATTACAGTAATATGCATGCCTAACATGCCTAACATGCCTAACATGACTCGAGTAATTAAATACCTAATAATAAAGCGGGCAGAATAACGACCGATACAACACAGTTTTTACTAAACATAGCAACAACGTGTGCAAGAATGT
Organism: Paraglomus brasilianum; assembly: GCA_910592345.1. Lineage (NCBI taxonomy): Eukaryota > Fungi > Glomeromycota > Glomeromycetes > Paraglomerales > Paraglomeraceae > Paraglomus > Paraglomus brasilianum. The sequence continues at coordinate 16,646 of CAJVPI010000232.1, forward strand.
GTGTAGTTAATAAGATTTAATGTGAACTGCATTGTTTTTGCACATTTTAGGGACTATACTTTGTGTACAATCTTAATTAATTAGGTCATTGTCACATCATCATTAGCTATACCTAATTTGTAAGTCTTTCTGTACCAGGGTCATGCGTATAGAGGAAATAAGTAACAGTTGATAAAAAACGAGAAAACATAAATCTATATGCGCAGGCTCAAAATTGCTGTCAGAAAATAAAAATAATAAAAATAATTTCATTGGCGAATCAGCAATCTTATTTCTTATCTTGAAAATTTATCAACAAACACTGAGATTTAATAAAGTGTATTATTATTATGGAGTGTTTGTCTAAAACTGACAGAGCCAATATCTCGATAACTGGAATTTATGCGTAATCCGTGTAGAGCCAAGTAAACTGTAAACATTTGTTTGCAAAAACCCGAGTAAACTCCAATGTTTAAATTTTAATATAAATCTTCAGTTATAAAGTCATCTGATTACCTGAACTTAAAGTTGCTATTTATTGCAGCTTAATATTCTAGTAATTAGCCAGTTAACTATGAGAGTACGATCAAGTAACCTTGAGTTTTCTAGCTTTAGCCTCACCAAGTAGTTTTCACAGCTATTTAGTTTATTAATTATTACTTATCTACTTGCGTCAATAACAACTTACTGTGGGCACTAAAATTACATTAATACAAAAAGTCTTTCAGCACTCAATGCTAATTTCAAACTATCGATGACCTTTCCCCACCGTTCCAAATTCCAATTTCTCTAATCTGCTTGTTTACACTACTATTTACAACATTTTATCCTCTGCATCCAACCAATTTATATTTAACAAGATTCCATTTCAAGCTATATCACACTACTGGTAGTTCCGAAAATCAAAAATAACAAGATTCCAATAGATGCACCAGTGACATCAGATATATTGACATGCGGGCTTACCGGTGTATTTGTTACAACGGAAATAATAGTCCCAAGCGATATTCCGATATTTATAATAAGATAAGCACATATGAAAACAACCATGCGAATAGCGATATTCAGCGTGATATTATACCTATAATTATAGACTTTGACTTCTAAAGTAGAAGATGCTCGTGTCCCTGGTGCAACGACGCTAAAGTCATTATTATTGTTCGTAGTATCAATTGACGCCGATGCTTGTGTCACCGCGTGATCTTTCTGAACCTCTAATATTTTGCTCTCCATTTCGTCAAATAACGATAGGTCGGAAGGAATGTCGATGATGTGATCGTTCAATTGCGGTTCTGAAGATTCGACTGCTGGCGTTGTTGCGTCCAAAGGACACGATAAACGGGTTTGAAAAGACTTGGAATTAAATCTGTGCAGTTTGGATATGACTAGGATTGTTGCGTAACCAAATAAGTAAGTGCCAACAATGCATAGGATGATATCAGGGCCGTTGTAACCAAATACACGAATCCAAGTTGGATAGACTATATCGCTAAAGAACGGTGCAAGTTTGGAGCATAAGCGCAAAGGTCTTGTGTATAAATTGCGTTAAAATCAATAAATTGAGTATATTTACCAACGAAACTCTCGCACTTTGATGGCCTTTTTTTGAAGAGCTAGAATGGACACTATTGTGGTTCCAACAACAGGATATGCGATTATAAACCCGTAGTAGAGTTTCTTCCATTGTGAATCGGTCAACTCGTGTCGTAGACGGAGAACGAGAAGGCGGTACGTTTGAAGGGTATAATTGAATCCGCAAGCGGTTATCAAAAAAGCCATAAACTGCAACTAGTTGGAGAGCAGGAAAGTATTAGTATTAGTGTATTTTATGTTGCAATTATCGATGACAAATAGAGAACATTCTTACAGCCAAGGCCTGAAAATAACAAAGTTCAATTGGAGCTTTGTGCCAGTCAAAACCATATCTAAAACCCCACATTTCCAATATGTTAAAAGACACGACGGCCAGTGAAAAGTAAAACATCATTGGGTTTTTCTTCGATTTGTAAAATAATACGGTCATGTACGCAGCGCATACCAAAGAAAGAATACAGAGTATTATGACAAATTCTTTTGCATTAAAAGCCATTTCGGCAGAAGGAGAGTATGTAAAAGTCAAAGTTGTGAAGGAGAGATTAAAGTCTTTATTATCGAAATACGTTATACTAGTGATTGTAATGAGTGACAATAGTTACGGCAAAGCGTGAGAATGTTTCATGAATTGTGGAAAATGCGATACATGGTTAGTTCTTATTTATCTCACTGCGCATACGGGGTAAAACTGTTATCAAACAGTAAAGATATTAACATCAGATATTCCATTCACGCTGTTATATACAGCACATGTGTTTAGTCAAAATAGATAACAATCGGAGTCTTACAATAAGTAATTTAAAAAAAATAAAAATTTGTCCTTTTTTGAATAAAAAATATTTTTGGCGGGAGATAAAGTTCACGGCCCCATCACACAAGTTCCCGGATCGACCGTAAACAGCTATATTGTCACTATTCACGGTTCAGCTGAAATACTAATCTTGAAATTAGCTTTAGGCTGCTGAAACGCTACTTTACTATCAGAAAAAAAAAATAACTTCCATTGTCGTCACTCGTTTGTCTTTGTTTAATTTGCTGGCTACAATCGATTGCATTAATTAAAATGCTATTATTATTATCATTGTTACCCGAGAATTGGCTAATCCTAAAAATTGCACGCTTGCGTTTCTATTTATAAAAAATTTCATAAATAAATATTTAATTATGCGGTATTAATTTAGTATAAATAGAACTAGTTGTAGCCTTTATTAGTCGGTTTTAATGGTCGGTTATAATATATTATAAACAAAGCACGGTTGTGATATTCTTTCATATGATATGTAATATGACGTAAATGAGGGTTCACGATCGCATGTCGAGGGATTAGTTGAAAAGGGGTTCAGGCAAAATTACTAGAAAATTCTGAATATCAATTCGAATGCCTATGTATGATCGCCTAGTTCAATACAAATAAGGGATTGTAGCAGAGGTTGAAATTTACATGGAATTCTACGGTTCAAACAAGAAGAAACAATTTGTTGATCACGATATTATCTTTGCGAATAAGGTAGTTTGTATGTAAAGTCGAATTAAATCCTTACTATTACGAATTGTTAAACAAAACGAACAATGTTAGTTTACAGTACAGTAGTAAAATTTAAGGGTAATTCATGCGCGAAGATCAATAATTGAGCCAACGATAAATTTGGAAATCAACGTTAAACACAGTGTTTCTACATCCAATCACGCATCGGCTAATTAAAATGAAAGACAAATACGAAAAGGTATGAAACAAGCCAACAACGGTTGATCGCAACAATGGAACAGGCATCCGAACAAATTCGAATGTTTCTACGTTTGCAAAATCGATTTCACGTTATGAAACCCCGCAAAAAAAAAAGGAAAAAAAAAAGAATCTTACTAGAAAGCATTTTCACACAGATTCAATGCTTATCAGTCGGTCGGTTATTTCTAAAAGTAGTTGCGTTGATGCGATGTTTGCAAACCGTTAATCACGAGATTAAGCAGTTACTTGGTTAGAACAATTTGTAATATGTTTTTTATCTTTTCCCAATCCGTACTCGGAAAGAGATTATTAAGGGGTCAGGAAAAAGAAAGGGTCAGGAAAAAGAAAACCGTTATATATGTACGTAGATATGATGATAGATATAAAATGTGTGTCAGCAATAAACCGTAATTGGCATTGCTTTCTAATATAGTATAAGAACCGTTCTCGATATAGAAATTGATAGCATCGTAATTTCTTACATAATAATGATTCTCCCTTATTTCCCTTCGTTCCTTGATACGATTTTCGTTCTTTTTCGGAGTTGCTATTTTGGGTATAAAAAACGATGGGCATACGGAATGACGACGGACCTGAGAATGTTGTTATTATTATTGCTAAAACGCATACATCACGCAATGACGTCACGAAAGATCCGACTAATAGAAGCGCGCGCGCGCTATTATCTCGAGTCGGATAATAGATAACTATACGTTTTTCATCGGCAACAGAAAATTAAATCATTCCGTCAGTATGAAATCAATACCCTCAGTCTTTAATTAAGGCTGTCCATCTGCTCAGTATTTTTATTCGTCTTTATTACACGGACTGGTAACCATTAAACCTTATCGCCCTATTCGCCTGCGATGGCATTGAATAATTGATCTATCAAAATACCATTTTTCGGCCCAGTCAATCCATGTGGTTTATTCTTACATAGTATCAAGTGTTATTCAAGATTAATTGCAATATTCTTTTCTTACGCCTTCTCTTTGCCTTTTTTACTCGCTTTATCTTTCTTAATCTTTTTACTGTGCACCTTATCCTCTGTCTTGGTCTCTTTATCTTTCGTCTTACTCCTTTTATCTTTCGATTTACCCTCTATCTTGATCTCCTTATCTTTCACCTTACTCTCTTTATCCTTCGTCCTACTCCCTTTATTTTTCGATTTACCCTCTATCTGGATCTCCTTATCTTTCACCTTACTCTCTTTATCTTTCGTCCTACTCCCTTTATCTTTCGATTTACCCTCTGTCTCGCTCACATCGTCCTTCATCTTCCCTTTATCTTTTGTTTTACTCCCTTTATCTTTCGTCTTACTCCCTTTCTCCTTCTTAACAATATCTTTCGAAATTTTCTCATCACCAGGTGCCTTTTTTGATTTTTTCTTTGGGCTTTCTTTTACGGTTTCTTCAACTGTCTCTTTGTCGATCTTCATCTTTTTCTTTGGACTTTCTGACGATTTCATCTTGCGTTTTTTGGTTTTGTCTGTGGAAAAACAATTGGTCAGAAACCAATAACAAACCATGGTATGAACACATGTGGAAGCCGCTTAAATCACCCATATTACCTTTCACTCCTTCTTTTTCAGTCGCTACTGACTCTCCTTCATCAACATCCATTTGATCCTTTTCTCCAGCAGTCTTTTGTAGGGCCTCTTGCTGTATTTCATTTATAACTTGCTTCATAACTTCATAGTTTTTCATTGGGTGATGATCTAAATCCATATTATTTTCGGTCTGTACATAGTCAAGTATTGATAAACGCTCTTCCACTTGTTTCTTCAACGCCTCACCGAATTTTGACGTCGGCGTGTCTAATGTAACATGGGGACGACAATGAAAAGTCGTTAATGGCTCTCCCTCTTTCAAAATACTTGGAACAACAACCAATCCGTATTCCAACTCACCAGAGAAGCAATCAATCCGTGATGCTATCGAGCATTTATTGGCTAAAAAACGCGAAATTTTGCCTTTGGACTTAAAGCCAGCACGGCCTATAAAGGTGGAATGGTAAAGAAGACCAAATTTTGGTGTTGCACTCTTTGTTTTAAGAGCTCTAATGAAGAGATGTGGGGTGGGGGTGGGGGTGGGGGTGGGGGTGGGGGTGTGAGTGTCGTGAGTACGTATATTAGCATTAGCAGTACATCAGCTTTGCCTTTAACTTCTTGACCATCATATTGAATAACGTAACTTTCTCTCTCGACCATCATATTAAATAACGTAATATTTTCTCTCTCGAATCTCTTATTTCAGTTCATTTTTATGCACATAACTCTCGCTTCCACGTGATTCTCACAACTCACCTGAACAGAGCCTTCTCGGCTCCGAGGATCTGCAGAGTCGATGCGGGATATTTTGACAAATTTCTCAGACCACCAGCATGCGAAATCAACCTAGCCGACACAATTTCTCCCAACAATGCCGCCAAATTCGGTGCTACGTTTTCCATCTTGTTCACCAAGTATTCGTGTAATTTCTTTCTGAACTTTGACAATTCGATGACTCTATTTGCAAACTGAGTGATATTAATCATATCCAAGTCGGATATGGCAGAACCCATGGAAGTGCGAGCAGCTTCAATAATATCTTGAGATTTTTTTTCATCGCCAGTTATTTGCGTCAGTGAATCAAGAGACGATTCGGAAAGGCTGCGTTTGTCTCGGATAATAGGAACTAATTGAGCGTACTGTACGTTATCGCCGATTATCTTTGCAAGTTCGGGGAAATGCCACGAGTACCATTCCCTACATAGTAGGAATTGAGAAAGAATATGTAAAATCGTTGAAACTATCCTAGGTACATAAAAAACGGTTCCTACACAGCACATCACGTCTTCAAACACATTCTTCTCAATTTGCGCTTGTCCAAATCAATAACATCCACTTACCTAACCCTCATAGTGAAGGTATTAATATCCTTATCCAGCATATCCAACAGATTAATTGCCTGCATGGCCATTGTGTCTGATCTCTCTGCGCTGAACTTGACCTTACTTCTTGAATAACTGTGTCCTAATCCCAACTGTCCTCTCTGTATGTCTCCCTTTTTTAGGTATCCAGACAACAGCTTCTCAGCGTGCGTCCTTAACCCACGGCCTATTTCTAAGACGCGTTCGCCAGTATCGCATGAGTACTCGAGTTCGGCAGTAATAGAAGACGCAAGGTTTTTGTCCTGTATACCAAGAACAAAACTTTTCTTGGATGCTGGTAGAGATTCTTGCAAAAAGTGGCCCAGCCTTGAACTAATCTTGCCTGTGTAGTTATGATTTTGCGGATACGTGAATTGGAGCCAGATGACGGATTTGAAAGAGTTAAATTTTGTGATCAAATGTTCAAGTGCCTTATCTTGGATCTCTCACATCAAATCCAATAATATATACTTATTATAACCAACTAGCAATCTCCATACATTTCACTCTCTATTGCTCAAATGCTTACCTTCGGCAATGCTGCTAGCGTTCTCTAGCGCATCTGCAGAACTAGTAAATGGCAAGTATGACGTTACTTTCACTATTTTCCCAAATTTGGCCAGATCGCTTATCGCGTCTGCTTCCTTTAACTGTCTACCGACTTCTTCAAACTCTAGACATTGTGTCATTACATAGCCCAAAGATGTTTCGTGCAATACGAAAAAAGACTTGAAAGTACGCATCGCATCAAAGGAAAACAATGTTAGAATAGTTCTCACAGTTGTTATTAAAGAGAGCAGACATACCATATTTCAAGGCTGTTTGATGTTATGTGTTTGGGTTGGGTTGAATCGTGTTCGCAAAAAAATAACGCAAAAATTCGGTTTGTGATATCAGGTGATCACCTGTCACATTAGTAGATCATCCGCTAAGTCGATAGTTCGCGATACGTTATACGAACAAGTCAACGAATTTATTACAAGTTCAACGTATTTTGTTTCTTCTTTTCAATGCTTTGCATGTAATGAGTCTTCTGAGATTATGTAACTCCTTTATCTAATCTCTAAATTATCCTGTTGAACATACTGTATTTCACTACATTATCAAGTCCTACGATTGCACCATTGACAATCCACAGCTTCGTCGTAGATCAGCTACGATCATTGTAACGCGCAAAGTTAAAATTACTTTAAAACTCTAATTTTTTGTGCGCCACTTAAAGTAATTGCTTTGCTTTGCTTTGAAGCAGAATGTTTATGATCGTTCGATTCTTATGTTCGAATAAATTGTTATACCTCAGTTTGGGACCTGTCTCGAGTGTCTGGGTTCGGAACCGACAAACTCAGACACATTTGGATTAGCATCTGTTATAGGCTTTATTGAGAGATTACCAATAATTCAAAAGATACATTTGATTGGTGATACTTTGTTCCGTCAAACATCTCCATGTAGTCGAGGGTCCATTATATCGAGTTTCATGTAAGCGTGCACAGTGCATCAAGTGCGATACAATACTGTACGGGTCCGTATTATTTCATCTCCAATCATTTCACCGACAGTACATTTCACCGACAATTAACTACCAAAAAGGATAACTTCGAAATAATGTTGGTGAAGATTTGTCGGTGAAATGATTGTCGGTGTCGACGAAATGATTGCCTCCCATACTGTACAGCGATCAAGCATAGGAATAGCCCTATAATTGACTTGGTTAATAAGGCGAGCAGGCTATCTATTTTACTGGGCAAGTAAGCTTAAACGTCAGTAGATCATACGATTAAAGCAGTAAATATGTCATTAAATCATACGATTAAAAAAGTAGAATCAAAATACTAAAACGTAACATTTGTTGGCCAAGATTTTTTTTATAAATAAAAGTAGTTATTATCCCTCACTGTCTTTGCGACTTTGTCAACAAGAGCCAGTTAAGAAAAAAGCAAGCCGACTCTCTATTACGATATTACGATGTAAATCATATTAATAATAAAATTGCTTAATTAAATATCTTTCATCACGTGAGTCTCGATAACTCGGTAATACAAAAAAGTTAATCGGTACTAAGCGCTTAGACCATAATAATAACATGGACTCTAACTCGTGCTTCGTTTTCATAGTAACACCTAAATAATCGTGATAAAGTTCTAAATTTTAAATAACTCGTGATATTTTGACTATACCTTTCTTATTGTTGATTATCCGCAATGACATCAATATGCAACAGGGCGAATATTAAGTATTGTCTTACCAAATCTAGTAAGAGAAATAATTGTTTTTGTAGTCCGGGCACACGCACCTGAGGAACATACAAGCTTTCTTAGAACAAGTTGTGACAACATCGGGATGTCACAAATACATACTGAGTTGTATATCTTGGCATGGCGTTAGTTGATTCTAATAATTATCTTTTTCCAAAGGCAAGGCACAAAAACGTGTTTGTCGATATCACCTCACCTTATTCGACAGCGAACCAATAAGTTATTGTACCAACATGCTTTTCAGACAATAACTTGAGGTATATTAAATAGCTCACCTAACAACAGTTTGTGGAGAACATTGATTCTGAATAGCTTTGCAACAGCAGACGACCATTATTCTACCGATACCTCTTGAAAATATTTCATATTTGTCAAACACCTTTCACGCCCTGTTGATTAATATTTTATGTCGAAAACAGTCCCAACTATTAAAGCAGCTCTCGAGAATGGGGACTACAATGCGTCGCTTCGTAACAACAACGGCTGTTTTTCTCTTGCTTTGCAACACGCTTATCTACTACAACACTAATGTTGAAGAAGCGAAAATAATGGATAGTCACAATACAGAAGTGAGTTCATAGAGAGAACGTAAAATCCATAGTTATATGAGTTATCGTCATTCAGCGATAGAAATATACATAGTTGCACAAAGCCTTTTACCTTTGAACAAACAACGATAAAAACCTTACCATATATATTGTATTCTTGAGTAACCGCAATTATCGACATCATTGGTTTAATTTTAATCTCGTATTAACAATTTAATTTATATCTTTCGCCAAGGAGAAATCAAATGACACACAATCGGCTTCCATCGAAGCTATAGTTTACGAAACAGAAGAAGAACAGATAAACCGTAAATACTGCGGTTCTCCTGTTTGCAAGTTTTTCTTCCCATTCACTGTAGGAGAGCAAGAATCCAGAGCAAGACTGCAGGTGCCAGGCATAATTAGCATGGCACAACAAACTAATCGAGTATTAGTTTTACCAAACGTTGGAGATGCAAGACTAGGTGCATGCAAGCCTTTTACATTTGATTATTACTATTCTATCGAATCAATGCGGCAGTCTTCTCCAAACACTATATTTATTACACAAGATCAATTTTTGCGGTGGAACCAAGAAATGAAGGCAATCAAAGCTAACAAGTTTACAGCAAAGATTATCAGATTAAGCGATAAGGCGCAGAAAGAGCACGTTGGACTCGATATTAAACTCAATATTGAACAATATAGACATAAGCAATGTTTAATGCCATTTGATCACTTGGAATATGAGAACACAGCACTAGACATACATATCAGAAAGACAGGCAAGCATCAAGCTGCAATCACACAATTTGTCTTCAATACTCTTCGATCCGTTCAATCAGACGTCATGCTCATGCATTATAGGGTTTACCGGTTCAATTGTAAACATCCGCCTGCTCCGCTTACATATGCTGAACGGTTGAAGAAACATGCAAAAGTTGCAGCAACTTTGCTTTATCCTTACGTTGCAGTTCATTGGCGAATGGAGACGGCGGCGCCAAGTAAGCTGTTAAAATGCAGTCAAAATCTTGTAGCCTATATCAATCATATAAAGAAAAAGACGGGTATTGTCAATGTTTACGTTGCTACTGATTATCCGATTGACGGCGGTCGCCAGCATTCAGGAACTTTTCGTAAAATTACCAGAGATCATCATAGAGCTGCAAACGTACTTAAGAGCAATATCGACTTTTCTACTTTGGAGCGCATTAATTCTTCCCTTCCTCTTCTCAACAACACGGAATTTTTATCGTTATCAAATAATGCTATTAGGCATAGTGAATCAGGAATACCAGGAATTCTGGATAAGTTAATACTGATGTATTCTAATTGGTTTGTCAGTGGTCCAGAAAAGTGTTGTAGAATAAGCAGTTCTTATACAGCACAGGTGTTGAAAGAAAGAGCTGCAATTATAGATAATCAGAAGGAATTTGAAGAGGAAACTGTAAACAGCGTCTTGTTAAATGTGGGGGATAGATGGGAGCGACCAAAATGGCCATGAGAAACATTGTTGACTAAATCAGATTTAATAGTTCGCTAAAGATTGCATAATTTTTTTTATCTCTCTTTTTTTTTTTTTTTTTTTTTTATGTGCGCATTAAAACCAAACTGTGTATTATTCTTATAAAAATCCTGGCTAGCATTATCGATATTGAAAGCCATGACTGTAAAGTAGTAAGAAGGATAGGAATGGTGTACAAAAATAGTCTATGCTTAAGCTCTATGCTTAAGCTATTATACGAGCCAGTACAACAGTAAAAGAGTAGAGTTAGCATATACTGTATCTATTATAATGACATACGTCGTTTGAATTTTGTCAAATTTATTACAGTATGTCAATATCGAATATTATTATCGAAAAATGTTAGCTTGCTAATTAGTGCAAGAGAAATATAGTTATTTACCGGGACACTCGGCAAGTCGAAGACATATATAAACTCTCGGACCGAAATTTGTTACAAGTTCTGTAGCAGATTATCCAATAACTTTTCTTCATCTTTGTCATTATTTCATTTAAAACATTTCTTGTTTACCCGCGGTTATCCCATTCGAAAAAAATGCTCTTGTAATTGGAAATATGTACAGAATGAAGATCAAACATGAACATTCATTTCTGAAGGACAAGTGGTAAAGAAGCAAACAGGGGTGACCCCTCGGAACTTGGATATTTCCGATTTTCCGAATTTGGAACAAAATCGTCAATCAGTTTGCGACAATGCAGGGCGAAAGAGTCTTTTGAAACGAAGTTTAATCAGGTGACTCTTCACTATTACTAGAAACTTATTATTCATGGACATATCGCTCTCAAGCTAAAATGTGATTGGTAGACCTAATAAAAGATTCTTCGCTGTACGACATATATGTTTGAATTGGCGACTCGTATTTATACTGTACATCCGTATGTAATCAGCATTCGCACTTAGAAACTATTAGTCATCCTGATACTATTTGGCTATTTATTCACTTAAATACGCTTTATCGAAGAGCACTCTCAAGTTTTAAAATTTTCCATAGCTATTATTCAAATACCAATCTAATCGTTTCAGATATGGCAGAAGCCAATGCTGTTGTATATAACAGTTCGCTTAATATTAAGAATTCTCGAAAAACGGTCCTTGATAAATTGAAAATACGCTACTGCTTTGTAGTAACTCTATGCCTTCTGCTTTGCAATTATATCAACAACGTAATTAATATTGAACTCTCAAATAATATTGGTGCTGAAGTAAGTTGTCAAATCCTAGTTATTACAAAATTTATAGTGCAAACTCTAATTTTTTTGAAAACGGATCTATACGTCAACTAAGAGTTTTTTTTTGTTTGTTTGTTTGTTTAGTTTCAAACAAAACCAAACGACAAACAAGAAATTATAGAGTACAAAGAACCTACCAAAACAAAAGAACAAATAAATCGTAAATACTGTGGGACTCCCGTCTGTAAATTTATATTCCCGGTTCTTATAAAAGAGCAAGAGTCCAAAGCAAGACAGCACATGAGAGACATTATTACTATGGCACAACAAATTGATCGAGTAGTAGTTTTACCAAACGTTGGCGATTCAAGACTAGGGGCATGCAGATCTTTTACGTTTGATTTCTATTATTCCATCGAATCGATTCGGCAGTCTTCTCCAAACATTACATTTATTACACAAGATCAATTTTTGCTGTGGAACCAAGAGATGAAGGCGGTTAGAGCTGAAATGCCCACTGCATATATTGTCAAGTCGTCTATGAAAAATGATATTCAGATGCCCAAATTTGAATCCAAGTTGCTTAAATTTAAAACGTACCGACGAAAGTTTTGCCTACAATCGTTTGACTATCTAAAGTACGATGACAGACAAGGGCAAGTTCTTGAACACAGTATAAGGATGCCAAGTACGCCACTGGAGCAGCAAGCTAAAACTGAAATTTCTCAGGCTGTAATTAACGCTCTTCAGTCTGTCAAGTCGGAAGTTATGCTAATGTGTTATCGCTCCTGGATACTTGATATTCCACACCAGCCAGCACCGCTTGTATATGCCGATCACTTAATAGAGCGAGCCAAAGCAGCAGCAACATTGCTATACCCTTACATTGCAATTCATTGGCGGATGGAAACGGCAATGCCAGATAAACTTTTTCGATGCAGTCGAAATCTTGTGGATTATATTCATGATATAAAAGCAAAGACAGGAATTGACAACGTTTACATTTCTACTGATTATCCAATCGATGGGCGTCCGCATTCAGGAACTTTTTCTGAACTTACTAAAGAACATCATAGAGCGGCAGACCTACTTGAAAACAATTTAAATCTTTACACTTGGGCGCGCATAAATTCTTCATTGCCTTTCCTTAACAATACGAAACTTTTATCATATGGGAATAATTCTGACGTTAATGAACAAGGAGCATTTGCAATTACAGAAAAGTTGATATTGGTGTATGCCAATTGGTTTGTCAGTGGACCGCGCAAATGTTGTAGATTTGGAAGCTCTTATACTGGTCAAGTTGTAAGAGAAAGAGCTAAGGTTATTAAAAGTCAGACTAATATGGATGGTAATAATGCGTTATGGAATTTGAGAGATTGGTGGACAGAAATCCGGCAAGCACACTAGTCACATTAGTAATTACGTCATGGACATTAAAAAATCCGACTTTAATTGTTAATACAGTCAACACTGTTTATACCGGTGCGATGTATATTAATTATAATATACCGGAATTTCTGCGGACTGATTCTTGTGCACTATAGTTTCACTGTAGATAATTTCAGGTGATTAGAGTTTATAAAAGTTTAATACATTGTCGACTTTGTTTAATACTGTGTATTCTTAAGTCATAGTGTGCTTGGGCTATTCAATGCCATACAGTTACTTGTAGAAAGTGCATTAATATTCTCAGAACGCCCAGCTTATGATAAAAGATGACCCTTTGATCAATAGATTGTTTATTGATAGGTGGCATTTGCTTGCAACTACGTTCCTAGTTAAACTTTAATGACGTTGTTTATTTCTTCATTCTACTCTCAACTGCTCCGGCAATAAAATATTTAGAACTTCTGTTCATTCCATATTAGCTTCATTGTAACAAATATTCGTTCTCCATAGCATTGTGAGTTTCAGTCCATTATTGCTGTTACCTACGCCATTGATAAGTTTGCAATTTTATTCATTTATTTATATGAGCAAATAATTATATAAAGTATCTATGCTTAGAGGGATAGTTGTATTAGCAAAGGCTAAACAATGAGTCAGTGTCGACATCATAATCACAAGTATTTAGGCTAAGCCCTGTGGTAACTTTTGGTTAATATCAGCTATACTGCACTATAATTGAATCATTTATAAAGTAAAAGTAATATTAATCTTGTATTCTCACATTTATTTTGCTTGAATGTATTTGAATCTTATCTTAAATAAATTTACTAGGCATAGTAATAGTGGCTACCTTTGATAAATCTATACAATTAACTGTTACTTATTATAATGTTTCTTTTACTTTATGTTTATAGTATGCATTCAACATATATTCACAATATCCTGTAATATTATTACTATTATTATATACATATTCACTCTTATATTAAGAAATTTTTAAATCTTGAAAACAATTTTTTATCTCAATAAAAAAACTCAATTTGTCATTGAAACTAATATCTCTTAAATCAATTTTTGTATATTCTAGTAATGAATCAATGTAAGTATTATCATACAAATTAATGCTAAGAGTGAAAAATTCAAGATTTTCTGTATAGTTAGATAAAAACGTGGTCAAAATTTCCAAAGACAGTTGATAATTAATTCCCACTTTGAGACATTTTACTGATAGTGGTAGATTAATACCAAGTGCCAACAATATTCTTACTGGTATTTCATCATCTTGGTGAGAAGAATGAATTTTGCAAATAAAGACAGACAAGTCTTTCAAGTGTCTCCATAATGGAAGAACAGTTTGCATAAATGTAATAGAATTCTGTAGATATACATCAACTTCCAGACTGACAAGTTTGGGTGTATTCATTGCACAAGCTTTCCATGTTTCAGCATAATATTTCTGGTCCATGTCACATACTTGTCTTATAGACAGTGTTGTTAAACTTTCCTTCAAATTTCCTAATATAGCATTAAATCCATAACGATTAATTTTTACATCACATAATTTAAGAGTATGAAGGTGAGAGAATGCGTTTGATGGTAGCTGCAAAGGATATGGTGGATATAAACTACAACACTTTAGCTTGATATAACAAAGATTTGTAAAATGACCAAGGAGAGCAAGTATGTCAAATGATGACAGACATGTAATTTTGACTTTTTTGAGATAGTTCTTTTGGGCATATAAAGCTTGCCAGACTGGTTTTGAACTGATTCCATGACTTTGAAAATCAAGAGATAGCGATACAGCTTCTAATTTTTCTTGCTGGCATATAAGTTTACTGATTGCGTCACACCAACGATTAGCATCTGCCAATGTGGTACAATCTGACCCATCGATTTTGAAAAAATCAAGCTTTTTTAGTTTTTCTGCGGCGCTATTTAAAATGTCCGGGCGAAACATTTGCCCAAATTCAAATCGCCTTAATTGATTAAAATTTGTGCGTTCCGTAGTGAAAATGTTCCAGATTTCATGAGGCCATTCATGGAGAGAATAGCTTATATCATAAGTAGTGTCGCTCGCTTCGTCATATTCTTCGTCATAATCGAGCTGGGTCATATCTATTTCTGATAGCGACGGGCAGTGTTTGACTATCTCTCTGCATAGTCTTAGAAGCAGCAAATGTCCACATTCCTCTAGTTCCGTTTTACCGAGATAACGTACTACTGCGGTCAAGCAGTATTGCATTTTCATTGTTCTGACAAAGCTCAAATAGTCGAAAAATGGATGCATATTTTGCGGTGGTATGTCGACTCCTAGTGAACCTGTCAACTCATCGAGAGTTTTTTTCGGTAGCAGTGCCAAGAATTTGCCGAGCATTCTCTTTGATTTGGATCCACTCCAATAGAAAGGTGTCTTCCATAAATAAACAATAGCGCATCGGCACCAAATGCGATTAACAAAGAGACAGGAGTAAAGGTCTCTGCTGCTCTCAGACAATTCATAAACTATTTGTGCAACACAGAGGATAGGTAAGTTTGCCGCTTTGTCGCTAGTCGTCATTTTCGATGCAATGAATCGGTTACGTAGTCAAGTGTTTAGACAAGGACGGATGTGCGGAAGTGCTGCTAAAATATATATCCTTTGGTCACACACAACACCAACTTCTGTCGATCAGTATTCGCTAGCCAGCTACATACTTAAAGTAGTAATTATATTGACAACAACTCGAACATCTGATACGTTTATTCTATTTATATATGTACGGTTTTCTACTATCCGACGGTACTTACAAGTGTGTGTTCTCTTTTCTAAAACTCTATCCAAAATTTTATTTCATTGGCGCTAATACAGATGTCATTCACCTATACTTTGCTATCTATTGGTCAGGGGTGAACACGAGTTTCATCAACGTGGTACAAACCAGGTTTTATAAATGGTGTGATTAATATTAAGGGGGTTTACTATCTGTCACTGCTGCACGCATAGTTGAAACTCCTTTGATAACGTAGACTTGACTTGATTCCTAGGACTTGCATATAAATATCCTATTGTCTCACATCGAAACTTTTCTTTTTTCAATACTACGACTTGTACACATTAGCGAACAAGTAGAGAACGACCTGTGTCGTTATCGACTTTCATGTGCTCGTTCTAAAGCGGATAGTGACATTCACGTGTTCGTCTGACGCACATATAATTTAAGTTACATTTTCTGTATAATATATTCGGTTAACGATCGGCTATGACGCATCTATCGTCATGCATGCCCATTGTTGCTGTTTGACAGTTATCGTTATTAGTTAAGCGAATCCCTTGATAAGCCCCCTAATGTAATGAACACTGCGCCTCCAATGTTAATAAACTTTATTTTAGTCGGTGATTGAGTTCAACAATATCGACTAGTGGAAAAGCAGAGTCGCAACGGTGTGTTATGGTTTTATATTTAGTTGCTTGTGTCGGACTTGTTGTTCCGACCGACGTAATAGTAATCTCTATTTCGGTAAGGTGATTTTCCATCAGCATATTATCTTGAGACAAGTACAACATACTTTGTGTCACATGTCAGTAGTCCATTTCATTGTACAGTACATGCGAACGAAAGTTAAAGAGCATTAACAAGCCAAGCTTATCCTGTTTATGTCAACCGCATATAGTGTTTTATATTTTGACAAATACTTCTCTATCCCCGTTATCTGTCAATAAGCAAGCTGTCAGATCATGCCCAAGAGAAATACTACAATACGTCCAGGATAATAAGACTGCTACACTACAATGTTTTGAGAATGCATTGAATTTAGGAATGCATTAGATAGTTGAGAACTACAGTCGTGTATTAAATCGACAAGTCGGTTGAAGATGAAGATGGAACACTTGTAATAGTAGCTTCCTTGTTCATTGCTCACAATCACGATATTACCAGTTGCAAGCAGATTATGTGCATGTATCAGATATGACAAAGTGCACACTACACGTATAGCTATACACATATAGCTAGATATGGTTCTCAACATTAAACCATCTGGCTTACTATATATTAGATGGCAAGTCTATGCAATGTATTGTCGAGCCAACTGCCGCGGGAGAGCGTTCAGTAATTGGCCTTGGGATTTAGCTTTTTCAATCGGACCTCTCTAATCAAACCTGCTTAAATTGTTATTACAGTTAGTGTTAGTGGCTGGCCTTATTTCTGGCTTTAAATATACCACAATTCCCCAAATTAATCGATAGGCATAACGCATTACTATGCTGATTACCCACCCAAATCGGTAGGATAAGGGTTGATTCCGATAGTCCGTAGAATACAAAGGAGATTGTAATACACCAAAAGAAACGCTTTTATTAGTAATGAATTAACAATTGTATTTGCCAATTATGAGAATTGATGGACAAGATCAGTTCTTCCCAGCAATTCCGGAATCCAACTACAAGCTGAAGATGAAAACTGTTTGCGCTTATATACTGTCCTATCGTTCCACTAATACTAACTAACTATCTAATTATAAATCTATATATTAATATATTAATATGCTAACCATTAATTAATTTACAGTGAGTAGCATGGGGGTTTGTCGTTGTCGTGTGATTTTCCCCTGGCAGATTGATTATGCAAACCGTCACTCCATAAATCCAAATGTAGGAAAGCGTCATCTATTTCAGATGCATGAGGAATACGTCACTATCATGGCGCACGGCTATATTTGGGAGGTATTAGTATTGTTATCACATACAAGGTTAGCTCTGCTAAATTATTTTGACTTTAAACGTAAAGACTTCCTCAATACGCAATGACCAAACTTTCGAGTGATTCAGTAAGATTCACCTAGACAATGATTAATAGGAAATACTAATATTTTCTTCTATATTAACTTTTTTGTTTGTACTTTCAAAACAGAGTACGACTGGTTCCATTACCAAGGCAGAGCTCTCTTATTTCAAAACTCTAGTATTTAATGTATGTATGTTTTTAACTATGAAAAATAATCAGATATCTTGCCGAAAAGAACAGAGAAATCTCGTACAAGTAAATTGACGAGAAAAGCAGCAGTGGAGCATGTGGATAATGTACAAGGTTATAAACTCGAACCATTAAATAGTTGTCGACTGTGTAGATTTATGTCTTGCAAATTTATTTTTGTACTTTTGTTTATTACTATTGGATTGCGCAATATTTAATTCCTTATATTATTGCATGGGGACAACATAAGAATTTGAAAGGCGAAGTAATGGAATGTTACACTTGGCGGCACAAAATTTGAAATAGGAAAAAAATGTTGCTCTGAAAGCAAAACAGTTTTCGTAATTCTATGTTGCAAGGTCCACAAAAAGAATTAGTCGAAACGGGTTCCCACGCTAAAAGTAGAAACATTTCAAAGAAAATGCATTCGTATGGTTCAGAAATCGTTGCACACGGTTACTCCGAAAATGAAAGTAACAAAACAAATAGATCATTGTCTACACAAAAGCGTCGTCTGCGTAACGTCAAGGTCTGACCACGATACTATAAATGTTCTCGAGTCGTTGATATCTTAGTTATTTTACCTTTCAATTAATTACAGAGAACACTCTTTTACTAAACCGACAATACCGCAATCGAAAGAATGGAAACTAGACTGGATTGTGCTATAAAAGCCAGTAATCAACTGGTAACAACTTTACATCGTGACGGTTTGGACAACGGATGTGTCACAACGTTTAATGACTCTTTGGTTATTAGGCAGGTAAAGAGTTGAACCCATTTTTTGGTGGAATAATTGCTATAACTTGCCGCCGTGTTTTTTTAATAAACAAAAATTTTCCTTGATTATACACATTCACATACGTGTACGTATTTTAGAACTTTACGGATGACGAAAATAGGCTTCATCGTTCCCTCAATTCTTTGAGAAACGCAGCGGCTGGTGAAACCCGTCTTTATGACAGTATATACGATGTCGTCGTAGGAATTTTCCGTCGAAAGGCTAACCGCACTCGTCCTTGGATTCTAGTCGTCGTGACTGATGGAGATGACAATTGCAGTACACGAAGTGCTAGGCAATGTGCTCAAGAAGTCTATCGTTTATTTACTAATGAAGAAAGTAACTTTTTGTTTGTCGTCGGTGTGGGAAGCGGTGTAAATTCATCTAAACTGCAAGAGGTAAATTTTCTTTTCTCAAAGTTTGACTTACGTCATCAGTTTTCTCAAAAACACTGCTGCTAACGTCATTTGTTTCTCATGAAGCAAAGGGCAAAAGAAAGCTTTTGCCAATTATCACTTTACTGAATAACCGCACGTCTACGTATGTTCAAATAAAAACCAGATGGCCAACGTTGGTAGATTTGAATACATCCATGTCAAAGATTTCCTCCTTCTCGAAGTTGCTTTAATAACTCTTGCTCACAAAGTAACCACTTCCCTGTCGCTTTCCGTCAACGCCCTCTCTGTTGGTAATGTTTCCGCATCTTGGGCTGAAGTTCAAGAACATAGAAAACTCAGCAACGTTGCCATTGATTACGGTTTGCTGATAGACATGTCGACATCCATGAACGAAATATCGAGCAGGGCACAATGTTTTGAGGGACATGATTTGAGAAAGTATAGGTTGGGACCGTGGATTTGTGACGTATGCGGAAAAAACGGCCCGACAGAAGTAGGTTTTTTAATGCTTTATTGTTAGAACTTTTGAATAGGTTGTCAAATCATACTAACGTATAATAACATTTCATGTAGATGTCTGAGTACCATTGCCCCAAATGTGACTTTAATGCATGCCATAGCCATTGCGTATCCGGCAGTCCTTGCAAACCAACCAGCAGCTGTCCAAACAAACATCCAATGCGATACGTAAATAAAAAAGACCCATGGCGATGTGACGAAGACAAAAAATTGTATACAGGAAAAAGGCTTCGATGTGATCGGTGTGATTATGATATATGTCCAAATTGTCTAATAGAGGCAGAGAGAGCAGACAGAGCGCTTGCCTATCTCATGGCTAGCTTACTCTTGCGAGATTAGAAAGTAGTTTGATTAGATTTAAAGTTGTTGCACTAAGCTTATTTATATATTTATCAATTTTTAAACTAGCAATAAATAGTGAAACGAGATTTGGTTGAGCACAAACAATATAATGTCAAATAAAACGAGAAATATAACAAGTAGAAAATATTTTAATTGACAGCGTTTCGTCTTAGCGACAGTGAATACATTATTCTCAAGACATTCCTGTCTCTGCAGATTTATTACGAGATAAACTTTCATGATTAGACGACAATTAATGAACGAGCCCTTGTTACCTGAATAAGAAAATTTTCGACATTTTCGACATTTCCGAGCAGACGATTGATAATAGTGCTATTATTATTATATGATTTGAATCTTAACTCAATTATAATTTGCCGGCTTCTAACCAATCGAGGAGTTTTTTTGAAATGCAAACTAGTAAATCACATGCCTCGATACAATACTAATGGTGATCCTGCAGGTAATTTTCAGGATTAAACTTTTAACCTTAATATGAAAGCAAAGGTTTCGCTTTGGATAAGCAATGTCTATATTATTCGGCCTCAAGAAGAAAACGAAACTCATTAAAATAAAAACTGGACAAAGAAATTGAAAACTCAAGATGGCAATATAGCACCAATACTGTATATTCATTAGCAACTCACAACAGAGATAAACATTTAATAACCAGCTACCATGTACTCTCTACTCTATATCTGATATTCAACCAGAGGGTTTGCCTCCGACTAATGGTGTTCTTATTGACTATGTGTCTCAGGTACAATAAATTATATTTAAACAATAATGACAGATTTCCTCACTCGTAGATAATAAAATCCGCCGTCCGTCGTTATTCTTGACATTTATTTTTAATAAACAATAACGACTTTCATTGGGGTGTATGGGTCAATAGAAACAGGCAATTGAGTCAACCTTTTATATGAATGGCAGCTTTATTAAGATCTGCTCTTCATATCGATTCTGATAGCGACGATTTCCATAGCCAATTGGTATAGTCAAATTCACATTGGTGTAAATTATATGAGCATGGATTCAGTGATGATTGATGACGAAAGAATCAAGCCAATCGGTATACCCAAATTCAAATCGTACTTAATATTCTGGGTCAATTCATTGCACACACGTTGGCAACAATTACGCTTAACAAACATATAAGCTTCATGAGCATTGGATTCTTGGTTATTGTCTCAGTACTGATTGACGACGAAATCGATTTCACGTCTTCGATATCATTATAATATACATATTATATACAGTATATACCATTACGTCCCAATTTCTCAATACACTATCATAATGTGAAGGTAATAATGAAAGAGGTTAGTCAGAAGCACATTTCTTCATGAAGCTTGTCCTCGCAAAGTACTGCTGTAACTGTTATATATTACTGACAGTTTGTAGCAGCAGCAAGTTGTATTTCAAAGGATATAAGGGAACTTTAGTGGCCTCTCAGATTTCGCATTGCACTTCGCTTTACCCACATACGTATATATATGTACTACTTACGAAATCTTCCTTCTCTTAAAAATGTTGTTCAGAAAAAGATCGCTTCAGAGTTTTATTTTCATTTAACCAACTCAACAGACTGAAAATTAATCTGGCAGAACGCTTCTTTGAGAAGCCATAAAAAAATGCTTATTACTCGACGTAGAAAATAAGTGCGCACCTTTCTTACAGTCACACAAGGCAAACAATTAAGTGTACGTAAAGCGGCGCCAAGACATTGCCTTACGAACACAAGTTATGAAACAATTTAAATTATAAACTGATGCAAGTTTTGAAGAGCTTTGGTTTGGGTGAGCTAAACACATATGAGTTGTGATCAAAGCTTTGTCTTTCCTCATGACAGAATAAGACTTCAGAACCATGGAACGTTCAGAATATGACAAAAAAAAAGACAAAGTGTGAAGTGATTTCCCAAAAACATATAATAAGTAGTGATATTGTTTCAACGAGAAACACCTATTATCGACGGATACTCATTTACTGCAAGCATAATCACACCCCAGAGTCGTTCTTCAAAAATCAACTAGCCATGCATGAATGGGGGTGTCTGTACGATGCTTAAGGACGTGCGAGGGGGGGCCCAAACGGAACATGCCAGATTATCAATAAATGTAAGTTTGAACGAACCACTTAAAAGGCGTGCGGGGCTAAAATTCGGAGCCATTAACTCCACCGAATACGCAAAGTCAAGTACGAACGAAACTCGAATACATTAACTACACTTAATGAATAAACACGCCCAAACAGAACATGTCAATCCATCCACATGCATGCATTATCGTTTATTCTTTGTGCATTAGCCGCATTTTATAATAGTAGATGGAGAAGGTTCTCGCAAATTTGCAAGCTAATCGAAGACATGCTTTATAATGCAAAATAATTTTAATACTTCCAGTTGAGAGAGACATGACTTTCTGAATACTTTTAATGCTAAATGGGGTTATTACGTGTATTAATAAGTGCACGACGTCTGTAGTGATATAATATTTGACGGGTACAAAGAGCTAGTGGCCTATTGATTATCATTGAATAAATAAAACGAATATCAGGTTGTAAGAAGGCCATTTTGTAGATTTTACAATAAAATTGTAAAAGCACTTACAACGAATTATATATATACCCCTCTTTACAGTCGCTGGTTTTAAAAAAATTAATAGTGTGAGGGACAATCGTATATTCACGCAAGCAAAATGTTATAGTAAGAACATCAGTTACAATAATAGTAGTCATTATTATAAATATAATAACTTACTCTATCACTATATACAGGGATACGGACTTTACGCTTTTCTTATCATATTGCTTGTTATCGATCTCACCACTATCAATCGTGACAGTCAGTCGCAATATGATGTAATATGTTACACTGCAAACTCCCACACTCCTTACTGCGTAGATAACGATATTAGTCAGTTTAATTAAATTATACGCGTGACTTATCGGACTTTTAACAGTGAAAAAAAATTTTACTCGTGTGCTCTGAAATGTCACATTGATACTATTGTTCCTCTGTACGTCAATCACGATATGATGTAACGATGTGTTACCCTAGGCAATATATCGATACCTGTGTATGCTTTATTATTGGTTGACAGTCGCAGATTCTCACACTCCTTACTGCATAAGATAAGACATTTATACTTATAAGGTTGCGTACGACAGCGATTGATAATATCAAGTAGTACCAATATGTCATCATCCGTCATCCAACGCGTCTACTCATACATATATATATACCCAGACTCTTCCATCCATTGCACATACAACTCCTACTCCTCCTCTTCCTCCAAAACGCAAATACAACAACGAATAATTTCTATGCTGATACTCTATATTACATATAACACTCTCCGATACTATACCGTTACTCTCCATCGCTCCTCCTCCAAAGCAGAAGAAAAAAAAAAGAGCTCATACTCAATAGAAATTTAAAAACTCTCGAAATATATAAATTGAAAGTCGATGATGCTACGCATGTAATAGGAAACATTTCAAGAGTTTCACGGACCCCGGATGGAACGACGACGCCTGCTTCGACAAGGACCGTGTCGCCCACTTCACCAACTTTCGCTACCAAGCACGACACTCCATCATTCGACACGTTATCTAGCCGTAAATCCGAGGTCGAAGATATTTTCTCACCATTTACTATACGTCAAATTCGCAACCGTCCTCCCCAGTCTCCACCAGTGCGCAACTTCAATTGAGAAGCAGCACAATGCTTGACATGTCAGTTGCCACTCCAAGACGGCAGAAGTCAATCTAGTCCTAGACCCCAGTCTGGATTGTAATATCAGGATGTCAACTTGAATAATCGTCGAATAACAATGAACGTTATGAATCCATATATCGAATAATTCTTCTGCGGCATCTAAAAATTTATAATAATCAGCAAACATTGTTTAATAATTTGCAACAGTGGGTTTGGCATCACAACAGGGAGGGGACGTCTTCAAATTTCAATCCGTCGTATCCAAAGACAATTTTCCCGCGCCTGTTAATTCAACGAATCCGTTTGC
>CAJVPI010000233.1:0-40607 GCA_910592345.1 Paraglomus brasilianum
CCCCCGGTCGGCGAACACACCTACACGAAAAGATAAATCGCTCTCCCAAAACCCCAATTTAATTCCCGACCGTAACACTATGTTGTTTGCACTTTGGCCATTAAAAAAAAGTTATGTACCTTGTCCAGGAGATTTACACGAAACGTGTGGTTGAAGAATAATGTGCATTTGAAAATTTATTTTTAAAAAATTGCTATGCAAAATTTCTAAATTTTTGCAAATTATGTTTATTGAAGATATGATGGGGTACCATATTATTAGACTTACTTTATTGTGAATCTGAAGAGTCAAAAATCTCAATAAACAAATAAGCCATTGAAGAGTAATGGCCATTTGAAGACACACACTCACATTCCTTAAACTCATACATCCTCTCCCACTTTCTTCTTTGAACTCTTACATTGCTTACACTTTTTTGTCTATCTTGAGAGCTTTATTTCTTACTATAGTTCACATTCATATTCTACAATTATCCTCTTCACCGAGAGTGTCTCTTCATAGTAATAGTGCTGATTTCTCTAAAGTAACTAAGTATAGTGAGTCTGGTCTGACTTCAGAGTTAGTGAAATGAAACTTTTTTAATAAGAATATCTACAATAAATGTTAACTAACAATCTTCAATGTTAAATGTATGGGTATTATTATAACGTTTATTATCTCCATCACAATTGATCGGTATAAAATCTATGTAATTAGGATCGACAAACGATCGGCAGAAAGACAAGACGATATTGACCGACTCATGTTAACTTACGGCGTTGTAATTTTGCGTACTAATAGCTATGATTCCGAGGTTTCTGAAGAACTATATATATGTTGGGGGTGTTTACTTAGTAGCTTCAGGTGATATAAAGCAATCTTGTTAGTAAGTCCAAATTACAGGAAAATTTTCCTGTAATACAGTTCAAGGGATAATTGTTTACGAATCAAAAAGCAGTAAAGTTCTTACAATTGTAAATTTGTTTAGCTACGTGTACAAGCAGTGCCATAAAATTAATGGCTTTCAATACCAGGCTTTAATTCCATTTTGGAACGAAAAAGAAAATTAGTGTGGTCGAGGCTTGAAAATATTACGCGCCCAAGTCCACAAATTATTAAGCCTGCGGAAAGAATATTTACGTGGGGTGCTGAAAAGTTTTGCGTGTGGCTCTCTAACTCGAGATTGTAAGAGTCTAATTAAAAATGGGAGTAATAATCAAATACACATGCTTCATGTAACAAATAAAAAAAAAAGTAGACGAGAATTCATTATCTCATTGTCGAGAACCCTTTCTTTTTGTAAAACACTGGAAACAAATAAGCCGTGAAAACCAACGATACTTTATTTTCGCTTCTTCGGAAAATGGCAAAAATGCGACTCAAATCCACGAAGAGTTGATGAATGTAGAAGGGAAACAAGCATTGTCTGTCAGCACAATTAGACGCTATTCAAGGCCGGGGAAGAAAAAATTAAAGACAAGAGTCGTTCTGGACGTCCTCGCAAAGCAGTGACGTCAGAAAAAATTGCCAAGGTAGAGGATTTTGTTAGCAATAATCTACCAAAGAATTACCTACATTTTGCACGATGAGCTGGAAAACTCGCTCGTGACGTCATGCTTTATCACGACAATGCTGCATCACACAAGGTAACGATCGTAACGGAGTATCTTCTTAGCGAACAAGTGGAACTTCTTCCTCACCCGCCATAAAGTCTATCCCAATAGAACTCTTTCCAGAGTAGGCGAAATCGGCTAGAACGCTGTATACAGCTTAATGGAGAATACTTCGAATGAATAAAATAGTTGTATCAATAATTATTATAAAATTTCTGAAAAGCTCTATGCGCAAAACTTTCCAGCACCCCCACCGTATTGTATAATTACAATAGCTAAATCTCGACAGTGTCTTGTTGTCACTAGCAACTTGCGTTTACATAAATGACTCCCAAGAACAAATTTATTCATTCGTTGTCGTACTTCTGCTGACCTGCAGTTGGCAAAATATTACAAGTTGGATTTAAAGTACAAAAGTGGTACTGCTCCCGTTCAAGTAGCAAATCTCTTTTTCAATATTCGATAATATCATAATAATTACACTAAACCTTTGATATTCGTCCGTGTTTTTCATACTTGCAATATTTGCACTAAAAAAGAATAGAGATTTCATTGTTAAAGAGAAAGTGATAATAGAAATAATTACAACAATATACAAGTTGGAGGCAGAAATAATTAGTAGATTTTCTTAAAGTTGACGCTGCAACGCTACGAGAATGTTATCATGACTACAGGTATTTAAGATTTATAGCTTATTCCACATAAAGTTTCGTATTTGACTTGAGACAGGGCGTGAGCAAATCAATTATTAATTACCGAAATTATAGATATAAAACACCTGGGATCGTTTTGATCGAACAAAGTTATTTGCTGTAATGCTGATGGACGGAATATTATGGTGACAGGATATTAATATGTCGGATTCAAGCGAATTAATCTTACTGGTGAGCTTGCTAGATTGGCTATCCAAGCTTCCCACTTTGGTGTAGGATTGTATAAATCGTGTGGTGGATGGAGTAAAATTTTCAGTTTGTTGAGTAGGTGGCTCTCTATTTCGAGACTATTTTTAATTGCAGTTGTTGAAAAAATCAGTGGAACTCAGTAGTTTGGCAGAACTAAAAACAAAGATAATAATATGGGGATGTGAAGTTTGAACCCTGAATTGACGAACGACTAAAAGAGAAAGAAGAGTTGGAGGAATTTTTAAAGGCGCTAATTATGACTTTGAATACGCAACCTCGTTTTACCGAGCAAATTGTTTCCACAGATTTGCTTTACTCATGTGGACAGTAAAAAACCTAATAGATAATATCAATGCATATTACAAAGGATTAGATACGGGGGTAAATAGAAAAGGCGCGGGAGAATCGAATTTATAAAAACACACCTTTCTTTATATTGCCGAGTATCTAATCTTGGTTTAAAGCTAATTATCAGAGTCACTGGCATTTCTAGAACCACCATCTTTTTCTTTCCGAACCATACTTTTACTAATTAAGCACAAGTATAATTGATAATGCAGAGAAAGCGTCTAAATTAAGCGTCGTTGAAAGCCTTTTTCATGCCAATTCTCAGGGCCGTATATAACTCTACAGTCTCAACATAAAGCTCTAGCATAGTAGCAACTATGATTAGTAATACTTAGAGAAATAATCGTAAAAAATAAATGGGCTACACACGCATCTCACCTTGTTACAAAAATACACAAATATAGAGATGTTGGTGTTCCGAAGCAACTTGATTATTTCTGTAGAAGGTTATCATTCGTGTTGCAATTTATTACTCGCCAAGTTGTAGAGTCTCAATGCAGCAATGTACAAGAACATAACGCCAAGAGTAGCTTTCGCTGTTGCGTTAGTGGTAAAAAGTTTTTGTTTATTTATTAAATTTGTTGCCATTTGTTGTCAGAGTAATTTCCGAGTAAACATATCTGTGAATGAAAATAAAGAAAGGGTTGATAGGGATAATTGCTATCGTCATATATTATGTAACAAACTATCAAGTTTGTCTATTGCAAGAACCAATTACAAACTTGTGCAAGCCCCCGGGTCTACATGCTAATGTTCACTTTGTTCAAAATAAATCCAAAAGCTCCTCTTCGACATGACTATGGGACTGCTAAATGAGTTCAACTGGCGGACAATATCTGTTAAATGAACTAACCTTTGAATAATATCCAACGCGGGTTAAAGAACGACGGAACGTAGAACGAATGTCCATTTGTAAATATGGAATTGATAGCCGCATGGGGGGGCTATGCTTGTTTCAAATGGACAATAGATGGGGAATTTAAATAAAAAGTATATTCGGGTAAAAACAATAAAGCCTTGAAGAACGAAATGCTCTTGAATATTGTTATTTTGTTAAGAAATGTTTGGAGATATGTTCTCGGGACTCTTTGTCTCGACGTGACACTTGTAAAGAAAAGTGTAGGCAAGTGTAGGTTGGCAAAATCATAAAGATATATGGTGAAGGCTATTCCGAACAGTCCCTGAAATAAGGATAAACAAAAGTATAATGTCTTTTATACTGATAGTAATTTAGTTGCTCTGGCGTAATAGTTTAAGTTGTTCAATTGTATTATAATAATATTTTATATTGAGGAATACTGTAAAATAACAGTAATCGGCTTGAGGAGGAAAAAAAAAAGGCTTGCAATAACCATTCGACAAAGTATTCTATGATTGAAAAGCCCGGGTGTAACTTTCCGTACTTTGCAAGACCAATAACTATAAACTCGACTTTTGCATCATATTGTAGATCCACCAAGATGTAGGCTGTGAAAAAAAAAAAAAAAAAAAAAAAAAAAAAAAGAGAAAAAAAAGAGAGGGCACATCTTTCACAAAAACAAACCAACTGAATTGTCGGTTATTCCGAAAGAGAAAAGGGTTGAAGAAAGAACCCAGTTTCGTTGGCTAAACGACAAATTACAGGTAGATAAACGATGATCGTCAAATATCCGCACATGAAAAGAAAAAAAAAAAAACTTTTAAGATCAAATCAAAGAGTCGGGAGGGGGAAAAATAATAAAAGGAAAGGGAAAAACCCGATCTTATCTATAATTTTTGAATACCGATTATCTTGTGTCTAAAAAAATTGTGATATTTACCTTCTGTTTTGTCACTAATAAATTAAGGGATTCGGATTTGGCGATGGAGAACAATATTAAGGCATGGTGATCTGTGATGCTTACACCCATGTTATATCTCACATATGGTATAATAATAATAATAATAACGCTATTGGTAAATGTTGTACAAATGAGTAAGGTTGATCATATGATAATGTAAAATTTAATCGGGAAAGATAATGACGCGTTTATTAACTAGCCACGATTGGCATGCTCTAAGTCACAATGGCTGTATGCATATATTAAAATATACGCGAAAGACTGCTTTTATTTAGAGAAAAGGGGGTTTTTTTCGCGTTATCACGGAGAAGACCGTTGGGTCTAAGCTTACTCGATAAGGGAATAATAGTAAGGTTTCAACGCTAGCCATTTTTGTCTTGGAAAAACCTATTTATCGATACCTTGATCCAACTTGCATATGGTATGTGTGTCGAGTGCATAGTGATAGTGATACCTGCTTTAAAAGCTTTGTCGTTTGCATTCAACATGTGCGTTAAATATTTTTGCCTATCTCTTTATCGCCCAATCATTGCTAATTAGCTGCGATAAATATATGTGGTAGTCTCACTCTGATACACTAATAACATATGTAAAAGTCTCAATATGATACTCTGATACACTAATAATACCATTACTAAAGACTAGGCTCTAACATCATGTCATATTAATGTTAATATCTTTGTAATGACCCGAGCATACTGCGTCAACTGCATTCGCCAATCACCGTATAGATGACATATTTATGCAACTAGCGTAAAATTTCGGTCTAGCCAACTAGTCAGTGATCAGGTTTTGATTTCATAGTGACTAGTTATTTTTGGATAAACAACTCAGCCAAGAAAAAATACCTGAACAATCACTATGAACACTTTTGGTCTGTACATCGATGAAATGACCATTTCAGACAATACCTATTCGTATTCAGCCACTTACCATCCTCGTCGTTCAATGACCAACAGTTGAAATAGTTAATGATCATCAAGAGCACAATATCAACCCCATAAGTGACACAAAGAAGTAAATACATCCGATGGGTACATACACATACAGAGCGTACGTTAGACTAATAAACCCTCATGTGTAGTCTGCTGCTCATCAAAGCACAGACTGGTTGCTTGGCCAATCGGTTGGCTACACAATGACGAGTACCGTCCGCACCGTCTTCATACTATATACTCTCTTGCATATTATTTCATTAGTACGTCTGATAGTCAACCGGGTAGCACAATTTATTTATTGTAAACATTTTGGGAAAATAGCTGAAATAATACGACGCTGGAACTACGCCATACTGCAAATGAGCGGTAATATGCATGGAAGGGATGATGGATGTGCGAATGGAATCGAATGGAATGGAATGGAGTAGATGTGCGAATGGAGTGATGTGATGATGGATGTGCGAATGGAGTGGATGAATGTGTACAAATGTGAATGAGATATTAATAGTATACTTGTAATATAATTTAGCAGTGTTAGCCGGAGTGTAGTGACGGTAGTAATGGAATGGCAATAGTAACAGTAGCAATAGTATACAGTAGCAATAGTATACAGTAGCAATAGTAATAGTATACAGTAACAGTAACAGGAGCAATAGCAACAGGCAGTAGCAATAGTATACCGTAACAGTAATGTCACTAACTATATCTGTGGTAATAATAGTAATAGGTGATAATAGTAATAATAATGGCTCTTTACTACGTAACTAAATAAGACAAATAATAAAAGGACCTAACAATACAACATCTTTTCATTATCGACAAGTGTTTACTGTTAGGATCATCATAGTAGTAAGAGTAAACAATATTTAGATTTGATCGCTTACCAAAAATGTAACATCTCCTGTTACAGATTGACCTTGTTACACCGAGAACGCGACATACAATAACCAAGTCTGTACACAGTTGTACTAATATATCATTATGTATTATTCTTTTTTGTATCGACATTCTCAAAATCTATTCTTATAAAAACTCCCTGCTCAGTCCCGTCATCTAACCTCAACCATCACATTTTATGGTCACAGAGTATAAACAACTCTAATCTAATCGGATTAGTTGATCTAATACGATTCTAATATAAATAATTTAATATCGTATTTACTATAATCTAAATATATCCACCTTCCACCCCCCCCATCCCCCAAAACCTACCCACTATTTATACTCACCCTAATCACCGAAATTTTAATTTTAATCACCAATGTTTCCAAAGGCGCCGTTGGGTTTGATTATGCCAAATAACGACAAACTACTTCCGCTGGCGGATGAGGGTTATGACGACCACGACCAATCACTACCATACAAACGCGTATCACTGAATGGTTCTTCCAACAAACACAACTCGCATATCCTAGAATCCCACAACATCAACAACAACAACAACCCTCCCGCCAACCATGATAACAAACACGAATCACAAACCACTCACGACATATGTGCGGATTTCGCAAAAATCTATGCTGCCTTTTATGCCGCTCATAATAACTCCATTCTCAATCCTCGAGAAGAATACGATGTTGTCATTCGTGTAGGACAAGGCGAGAATCGCGAAGAATTCTGGTCACATTCAAAAGTATTAAAAAAAAGCGGCTTCTTTGCTGCTGCATTGAGTAGCCGGTGGGCTAAAAAAACTGAAGGTGGTCTATACGTGGTAGAACTCGAAAGAGTTGAACCGGATATTTTTGAAATCATTCTAAAGTAAGTTTACAAATCTCAACTATCTCCTAATTACTATTTGTATATTAATATACTATACTAACGGATCATTCAAATAAAAGATATATTCATATATCTACGCTCGACTTTCAAAAATTCTCCCCATCTTTCCTTCTCTCTCTCCTCATCTCGTCGGACGAACTCTCGCTTGACGACCTCACATCACAAATCCAAACCCACTTTCTGACGACTGCACATAATTGGACCTTATCCAACCTAGTTCATCTACTTAACGCTCTTTACCATTACGAAGGAGGATTTTCGCTATTGAGAACATTTATAATAGACACGGTAACAAAGAACCCCAGGTTATTGTTTGGGTCGGAGGAATTTGGACAATTGCAAGAAGAAACCGTCATGGATCTGGTAGTGAAAAGAACACACGAATTGGGTATGGGACTGGTCTGGGATTGCTTGATTGCTTGGGCCAGTAATGGAACCCTGACTTTTGGCGAGGAGAATGAGAACGACGGTGATAATATTAATAATGATAATAACAATAGCAGTAATAATAATAATAATAACACTAATAGCAATAACGGTGACTGCGAAAGAGTAAAAGAAAAGCTTGGCGCATTGTTGGAAGAAATCGTATTCTCTTCGCTATCCCGAAACGTATACAGTCAAAAAGTCATTCCATGCGCAAAACTAATCCCAGACTATATCTCCAACGAAGTCCTAGACTATTACCTACGACGTAGAAAGGCCGATTCTATACCGATCCAACCCAAAGTCACCCTCCGCGACTCGACCATAATCAACCACTTTCACGCATCGATAATTTCCAAATGGATCGAAGCGGGCAACGCTCGGCTATCCCGCAAACCATCATCCCGGATCAAACGGCTATCTCAACAAATATTTCATCCTCGATCATCGTACCGATTCAATCTTATCTTTCGCAAGAGCCGATATGGATTTGTGTCTGAAGATTACAGGAGTCAATGCTCGGGGGTAACACCGATGGTTGTTGTGGCCAAAGTCAAAAACTCTTACAAACTCGTGGGCGGATATGCACCACTCGGCTTGAACACTGCTGGTGCCAAGAAGGAGATTAGAGACGGTTGGGAAAAGAGTTTTATATTCAGTTTTTCGGAAACTGGTCAGGAAGTCAGGCTAAGAGACTGCGCAGTCATGAGTAGGATGGCTGAGGAGAGAGAAGGAGGGTATATTCCATTTTCGTGGTTTGGTCCTCGGTTTGGTAGTGACTTG
Source organism: Paraglomus brasilianum (assembly GCA_910592345.1). Lineage (NCBI taxonomy): Eukaryota > Fungi > Glomeromycota > Glomeromycetes > Paraglomerales > Paraglomeraceae > Paraglomus > Paraglomus brasilianum. Next base: position 8,589 of record CAJVPI010000233.1, read on the forward strand.
TTTATTAATTTGGAGACGGATCGATGTGTGTGTCGGCAAGCATATTACGAAAATCCTGTGATTGATGAGAGTAATTTTGCTATCGATGATTGTGAAATATTTGAAGTAGTCAAAGCCGATGATTGAATAATACTAATAATTCTAATGAAACATGGCTAAATAATTTTCCTATTTACAAAACAAACAAAAAGATGACAATCCACAAACAAGAATCTTAAAAGTAACGCTATAATAATCAAAACTAGTCAGCCGTTCAACTGATTAACCAATGTAAAGAAAGTTTGTTGCTTTGTTTTTTTTTTCCATTCCGATAATATTTGTAATTAATTTCCACCACAAACCCTTGTATGATAATCGAAAAAAAATAAAACTTGATTCCAAGAAAAATATATAGTCTTGCTTTCATGTGAGATGTTAATAATACGATATGCAAGGCTAGATAGACTAAGTGTGTCCGCCTCCCCCCCGAGATACTTGTTTGTTACACTTATATACTATGTATCAATACAGTTGCGTTGTTACCCCGATCCACTAATTCCCTCCCCTCTCCAACTACCATAACCCCGATTCGCTTATCGTTATCCGCCGTTCCGTTGGTATTGTTCTCTGTCTCACCTCCTCATTACTCCATTTTGCCTAGCGGCGGATAAACGATCAGCTGGTCAGATCGCACAATGAACAATATTAACACCTACAGTGATACCTAGATTAACCTAAATTGATGCATGACAAGGTAACCCAGCTGATACATGTGCTATTCATGGTAATTACCATCACCCCCGTTTTGTCCATGACATCCTGATTGGAAAGTGTCGTTACGGTGGTACGAAAACGAAGAGCAGGAATGGTGGAAAAGATTATATAACAACGAACAAAGAGAAATCTATTCTTTGCATAAGACTCTTTTTCTTTTTCTTTTTTTAAATTACATGCATATTAATATTAATATGTATATTAATTCCCTTGATTAGAAAATGTTACTGTACAGACCATATTATATCAGCGGTTGTTCCGAGACATTTGAATTGCGAATGTAAAAGGAAAGTACATTAGAATAATAATAAAAAAAATTTTTTTTTATGGGTAACAGTGGCTTCTACAGGCACCTTAACAGGTACCGCCACAAGAACATTCAGGTTTAGGTGTCATAGTAATTCCCCAATTGAGTCGCAAACTTGTTGATTGTTCAACGAGTCTGTTATAAGAATCGACAAAAGAATAAGAGGGAGCAATTTCCCACCTGAACCAGTTTTACTCTTATTGTAAAAATTTATACAGCAAATCAATCTCGACAACATGCATACACAAGTCGCGATACAAGTGATATAAGAAATGCCATACAAGAACCAACAAAACCTTAGTCTTTTTCTTCAACAGACATACAATCTTGTAATGAATCGAACATGCAAACCGATGGGACAGTTTAAACAAGACTAAACCTTTGTAAAATAAGCATTTTTACTTTCAATGAGTTTGGCAAGAAGACGAATTCACAATCTCGAAAGAAAAGCACATATTGACTTGCAATATACGCCAATTGTTTGCAAATATCCTCAGCTTGAAAAAGTTCTTGTGATGGCGAATACGCAAGTCAGAAGGCCAAGACGGTTATACGTAAAACTTTAATGCAAATGACCCGCAAGATTTGAAAAAAACGAGTTACTATATTCGTAAGCAGCAAGTGCCAAAAAGCTTGATATGCAATATTATTATCCACGAAACTAGTTGACGAGAGACTTGTTCTTTCTAATATAATACTTACACCACCAAATACAACGCAATGCCAAACTTGTTGTTGGAGTTTTAAGGTATGATTTGCTTTTCTTTTACTCAGTTTGCTTGGTCATTGTTGCCCAAAGCTCACTATCCTGCGAAGATCTCACTAAAGCATATGATGCAGGGGCTATTTACGGAAAAGTAATCCGTAATGGACAGTGAACAGTGAACATGTCTCGACCCAGGAGGAGTTTTGATTGAAAGCTGTTGTGTTACTGCTGAAGAACGAAAAATCGTAAGCGACGGAAAATCAGAAAGACCAAATTTCTTTCGAGAGACATAGTTGGGTGAATATGCAAGCAATAACTTGGTTAACCGAGTTTTGTGTATGCACTGTATAATTGTTTGATTAGCATTACAGAAACTTCTTATATCGTGAACGTTAATCTTTAATAACGGATTTTACTCGTATAAATATCATTTGACAACAAAAACATGCAGAGTAAACAATACAAAGGCAATTTTGCAATCAACGTTTTGATGAGTAGAGACACAATTATGCATATGGCAAGGCGAATGATGCTGTTTCAATACAAATTACGCATCAAAACTTCCAAGTTCCAACAGTTTGTGTGCTCTTTCACTAATTTCGACCTGCATTCGAATTCTTAAATTCCAATTATTTTCAGTTTTACCCGCAGCCTCGACACTGTATAACGTATTCCAATTTTAATTAAAAATATGAGGGGAAAAGCTTGCGTATAATATGATCAAATAAATATTAATTATAAATCGCAAATCGCAAAGGTTAACGTCGGGTTGCTAATATTTATAAATGACTTTCTCTTAATGTCAACATTTTATCTTTACCTGAAACTGAATTGACGTCTTATCAATTTAGACAAATCTTTAGTATGTAATGGCTTACCAGAATATTCACCCTCCTTCTCGATATGTGATAAGGGTCTTACAAATAGTATTTTGTGCGTTTTTAGAATCACCTCTCGAGCAAGACGTTCAAGATACTGTACCTCCAAGTGTCCATGTATCGGACGCTTGTCAGAATCACATCTTGGCGAGTTTCTTTTATTAATACGCTTCTGGTGCTAAATCAGACATTGATGGTCGTAGTCTATTCAAAATATCTATCTCTAAAAGGTGGTTTACTGATGGAAATCAAATATATAATAATACCAAAAGAATGCGTCTGATTTTTGAGTAAATTTGCAAGTATAGAAGACTTCCGATGCAATAAGGGCTTGAGTTCACTGATCGAGAGACTAAGATAAAAAGTAAGGTACTAATTTCACAAGAATATGAACTAGTCATATGTAAATAATTTCTTAGCCGGATTTACCTATATAAAAATATTGTTAGTCGAGTTTATAGCGCTCGTCTTTGCATAATTATTCAATTAGTTTTAGATTTAGACACGTTAAAATCTTTTGCCTTCATTATAGACACAGAACCTAAATACTAAGTCTGCCGGATCGCCCTTATTATGTTTGTGGTGATCCTTCAGTTTAAGGCTGACACGTTGAGATCGAGGGAATTAATTTGCACGCAATTATACACCATAATCTGATCGGAGTTAATATTTCTAGCAGATGTGTCGCGATATTAGTGCTCCGAAATTTTTAGCTCGGCATGTGCTAAGAAACTGGTAAAAAGCCAGCTACCATGCTGTGGGATAAAACAATGACTTTTTAGCTGAACGTCTAATAAACCGTCCACTGACTTTGAAATCACTAACATTATTTCGAAGTCCTTTACACCTACATACAATGGATAGAGTATTCTCTACTAGTAGATGTACGAGAAATGGCGGTAAGGACTAATATCTGCATTCCTGACTCGAAAATAAAATTATGTATATTTAAGGATGTAGTGTAAATAATATTCTGAACTTTACTTATTATTTTCACTTTCAGGAGCCGTTTCCCGGATATCAGGAAAATTTGCAATTATACCCTACCCAAGTTATACACTTTGACTAAATCATAGTTCTTATGAAATATTAATCAATATATTCCCCGCTTAATCCTAAGCAGAGTATGACTTGTGAGGGAAAAAAAGTTGCATGCCAGACCCGATTTTAATATACTATAAATATTAGCAAAACATTAAATCGCGATTGATTTTAGCACTCATACGATTTTACTATTTGATCCAATAACTACATCACAAGCTTCAAGTCTTTGGATAACCAAGTTATACTCTTGCATTGTGAACGCCAAATAACGGTTTGTCGAGAAGGGTAAACATATATGATATTGTTCATTACTTGTCGAAAACTAACGACTTTTAACGAATAGTAATTAAATACTCTTTGCCATATTAATATGAGAATTTATATAGTATTTACGCCACACCAGACGAGCCTACGCCTACATTAAAACCTATCATTACTAATAAATTAGGAATAACAAGTCTTGTCGGGGAATAGGCTCCCGTGTCAGCCTAAGCTGGCTCCTTTTTTGTAAGATATCGAAGAAGAATATTGCGAGCACCATTAATATCTCTACCAAGGTTTGTTTTACATTGGGGACAGTAAAACACCTAGCTTTTTATGAATATAACCACATGATTCACAAGTTTTTCTTCTGTACAAATTACTCGACACCAGGGATGCTCACGTGCCTTATGGATCAAAAGTGATAATGTGACCATATACGAGCGGTCTTGGAACCAATGCGTCGTTGTCCACGTCGGACCATTCCTTGAGTGCGAAATTCGGGTAGTAATATTATACGATAGTTGTCACAAAGCCATTTAGCTAGTTTATAATGACAATCATTCACAAGACAACGGATCCTCTTGTGAATGCATAACATAACACGAAAGTAGTATATATTAATATGTTAAATTATAAATAATTAATAAATTTTACCTGTAACATTTTCGCTTATTTTTTCCCCCCATGAATACAATCGCGTTTACTTTGAAGCTTGTCACATGCATGACTTTAATCGATCATTTTTACCCCATTAAACAGCTACTCCAATTGGATCATAACCTATCATGAATGTACATACACCTGGATCCAGAGAAATCCCTCCTATTAAATTATTAAATATATAATTAATTAAGGGTTTAATTTAATAGATAATGATAATGTAATATAACAAAAAAATTAGATCAAAACCTTTTGAGATATAGGGCCTTGGATTTCAGCTCGTATTTCAAGTGGTCTGGGTATACAAAGATAATATTCCCCAAGTCAATTCATAACAGGGCGGTTATCATATTCAAGCTTATTTGAAAGAGATTCTGCTGACTTGATTTTAGAAAGAAATTAATATTCCCCACGAGACTTGCCCCCAGTGTTTAGAAAGTATTGTAATTGATTGTTGAGGATCCTTTTTGGAACGGAGCTTTATCTTGAATTTTTTACTATTGGCAGCAAAATTGGAAGAATATCCTTTAAGCAAGTCGTTCATTGCTTCATCGCGAATGTCATAGGGAGTTTCAACCGAGACATCATATGCCTCTTGGATTCTACTTGCACTTTTGTAGGTAATCTTATTCTGAGCCAGGGTTGTAAAAATGTGGTTTGCTTAAGAATGTGAGTTAACACCGTTTTGTGGATCCCCGCAATATAAGGAAAATTAATCAAGTAGACTTGTAGTACAAAAATTGTGGAATGTTCAGTAAAATGTCTGTATTATGTTATCACGTGATATCATAGATCGCCATATAATTTTTTTTGGACGCCAATAACTAACTTTCTGTTAAAATGGCGGAAGAGGAAGAGACACTCTACGAATATTTTTGGGATTTAGCTTCACTGGATAGTTATATACGCCAGAAAACTGCCAAAGCTTTAATCACGCATCTCGATGAATGCTTCAGAAATCATGGCAAATTGGTTACAATTCCGGACAAATTATCCACTAATTGCGAAGATTTCATAACGTAAGAATCGGCTCACTTCAAACTGAAGAATTTTGATCAGCCTTGTCTCGACCTAACTGATACACTATCCGTAATTTTAGAGCATCGGAAGTAATTGAACAATATTACGGGCCCGACATTGCATATTCTCTGATCAGATTAACTAGAGGATTGCCCAGTCCGCGAGAGGGTGCAAGACATGGATTTGCATTAGCATTAACAGAGTTGCTGTCGAACCTGCAAACGATTACTGTTGATTTAGTTATTATTTTCATTGATGATGCATGTCCGTTTACATCGACCAAAGAACAGGAAGATCCGAATAATCTTATAGGACGCGTTCTCGGCTACATGAGCATTATCAGATCAGGAATTTTGTGGCGTACTAACGCAACGATAAAAGATTACAAGACGATAATAGACGGGTTGGTAAAATGCTCAGAATGCAAATCATATATTAAAGAGATATGCTATCATGTGATGATTGGCTCACTATCTCAGTTGAAAAAGACAAAGTATGAGAAAGATGCATTGAAATATCTAATAGAACAGGTTCTGGATAACGCCGGTCAGGGCATACAAAATTCCGATACCTTAAATTTAGCTCTAGCAATTCAGGAACAGTATCCAGATATACACAAGAATTCAGATTGGAAAGATTTGGTTATTGACAAGGCACCTGATTCTCTTGTACGTTGGGAAAATCCGTTCATATTACACCACGACAATATGAGCAAGATTGCCGAATGCTTACAAGCGCGACCAAAGCAAGACTCGAGTGACGATCAAAACCAAGAGTCACAGTTTCATTCGGTATGGAATCGCATCTTGTCGGTGTACATAAACAATAAGACACCGAGCAGTAAACAAAAGGGTGCAAAAAACAAAATAGTACCTTTCAGCACGTTTTGGAAAGAAATTGTCGATAATGGATTGTTCGCCACGGAGTCAACGCATAAACGTCGATTCTGGGGCTTTCAGTTTTTTGAAAAATGTCTTTTATCGCTGTCGAAGGAGCACGTAGAAAGTCTATTTACATCAAATTTCATGCGATCTTTGACAAACCACCTGGTGGACGAATCGAGATATTTACATGAAGCAGCTGCTCGCACGGTACCAAAGAATATGTTATTGTGGCATTTTTGTATACATATAAAATCCTTGAAACGCTTATTTGTGGCTTGTTTTTTTTTTTTTTTTTTTTTTGCTCTAGTTTGAAGTTATCTGTCAACGTGCAAAGGAGGATAATGAAATCGTTATTGTATTAATCAAAGAACTTGTTGGAAAAGATGAATCCCGAAACTTTGACGACTTTACGAAAGGGAATAACCTAAAGAAGTTGACATCGTGTTTAGATTCTCAAGGGTTGATTACGTACTTGAACTACCTGAAGAGCATTGTCTTGAATCAAGATATACCCTCAACGGCAAGGTAGTGTTACAATTTTACGCGTGCGGGGTAGGGAAAAGAGGATTTTTATTATCAGATTTATTGAAATGTAGAGTCTCGGTGTTCCTAGTTTCGATAAGTACCGTCGATGGACAATTGACCAAATGTATGGGCTAGTGCGTAATACCACATCCGAACGAAAAGAAGAATTGGTGAAGTCTATTTTGGGTCTTTACATCGCTTCCGGTTTCTTTCGAGTAAAGGAAATTGTCGAAGACAATCCCAAGAGAAAGCGGACAAATGTGAGTCCATCTAATTGATCGATTTACTATACAGACTATACGTTGCAAGCTATTTATTTTCTTATAGACTTCTAGGAAATCTTCAAAGAAAGTCAAGCTAAACACGGGAGAAGGAGCAGAAGCTGACCAAGAAAAAAGTGAAGAATTTATTTTAGAATACGTTTCGGCGAAACCAGAATTGTCCCAATCAATTCGAGAATTGTTGCGCAAGAGGCTTTTCAATGTACTCGGAGAGCTGAACAAGATAAAACCTTCCAATTCTGGTAAGCTATCGTATTAACTGCAAGGAAGGGTTGCGTTGAGAACCGAATCAGCTTACATTAAGTTTTGTAATCTATTTTCAAGAAAATGTCAAAAATGACAGCACCACAAGTAACGGCAATGCTTGGGCATACTATGCACTCAAACAAGTTTTGAAACTGGAGAACGATTCGAGGTTCGAATTGCTAATTAGTTTGGATGAAGAAACGCAACGAGTTAAGCAGACTGCGGTTGATTGTATCGAAACCATTGAGAAACAAGTAAGAAATGCTTTGCATATGTTGACTTGTACGGAAGAAGGAACTATGTGATTGACATTTAAGAATGTTTTCCAACACAGATTAAGAAACCGTCAAAGAATTCAACGCAAAATGTATTGTCTCAGTATATAGCCTTTGAATGGCTTTTTTCGCATACGGCTCTTTGGTTATTTGCCGAACCACTAGAAGCTAAATCGATATTAGAGGTTAGTATTCGGAAAACTGGTTATCAGTTTGTTTTTAAATATTCATCATATTGTCTAAAGAAGAAGCTACCTCATAGGATCTGCAAGTGTGTTATCAGAAGGTGTTTAAGCAGTCAAAAAGACCAAGAAGAAGAAAAAAGGGTGACGATGACATGGAAGAAGATCCTGAACCTATTGATGTGTTGGTAGATATATTACTAGGTTTTTTGGGGAAACCCTCTGTATTGTTGAGACATTTGACCGAACAAGTGTTCGAAGTATTTTGCGATCAAATGACCAAGACGGCACTAGATTTACTATTAAGTGTAAGAAATAATATTCCTGCTGCTGTTACTTTTTCACTCGAGGGATTTGAAGATTTATATTGAATCACGGTTGTAGGTTATAGAAACAAAGGAAGGAGTGAAAGGACAGGATGAATTGTTCGAAGAAGCAGATGGGATGGGTAGTGATGATGACGATGACGACGGCAATGATGATGACGACGATGCGGAGGAGGAAGAGGACGAAAATCCAGAGGATAAAGGTCAAGAGAAGTCAGATGAAACCGGCAAACAAAAGGTAGTTAGAACTACCTCAAGAACTAAAGGCCAGATTGAAAATGTTGACAAAGACGGGGAGAGAGATGAAGATGATGACGATAGTGATGACGATAGTGATGATGATGAACCCATGGCTAACCAAGATGAAGAAATGGCAGAATATGATGCAAAGCTAGCGGAAATATTTAAACAGAAACGGTTAGAAAAGTCCAAGAAAAAAGGTAACAATAGTCTCTTTACGCCCAATTATATTATTCTTTATCCATCGCTAACACTTTCATCTATCAGATTTAAAATATCAAATGATACACTTTAAGAACAAGGTTTTTGATCTTTTGGAAATCTTTATCCGCAAGCAACCGACACATCCGCTGACCCTTGAACTCATTCTTCCACTTCTGGCGACCGTTCTCCAAGCCACGTCATCGTCTGAACAAATAGCTGATCGTGCCAAAAACTTACTTGATAAAATGTGCAAATCCAAGGCGTTGCCTAGTAATTTCTCTTCTGAATATGCGAATGAGATATTAAAAGAAACTCACGATATGGCTGCGCGAGCTCCAAGCAAGGAAGCATTGGATACCTGTAGTAAAATGAGCATATTTTTGGTAAAGGTTATAATGAAGCAGCATGAGGAAGTAAGCGCGAACAATAAAGATCAAGGAAGTTCTGAGACTGGGGAAGAGGACAGTATTAAGAATGTGGGGAAAATCTACGAGGAGCTTTTGGGAAAGTATATGACAAATGCGCGATCTCGCTTGAACCTGGAGGTGTTTGTCGTCTTTATCAGCCGCTTTCCAATAATTGCGTGGGAGCTGAGGGATGCATTGGCAGAATTCATGGAACCAACGAAAGTGCCTAATTCATACAGACAAGTGCAAGCTTATGTTTTAATGAGCAAGCTGCTGAAAGAAGTGGCAAATAAGGTAGGGTTTAGAATGTAGTAGAACTTTGTCTTTGATTATAATTTCCGGAAATAATATCTTATCGTCTCATTATTATCCAGAATCCCGGTGGAAGCGACGAACTGATATATGAATTTATGCCAAAGATCCGGGATTCATTTGTTGTAGCCATTGATTTTCTCAAAACCGATCAAAATACTGGAAAAAGGCAATTGAAAGCTGACAAGCTAAAAGAAATTCTCAAGGTCATAACGACGATTATTAAAATGACCAATAATGTCGTAATAAGAATTAGCAATTCGTCAGCGGGCAAGAAAGTATCGAAGAAGAAAGGCGCGATTGTTGAAAAGGTATGTGATATGTGATCTTGGTCTTTTGAAAAGGGCAAACAAAAGCCTTCTTTTAAAGTATTGAAGTCTCACTGATGCATTTGTGTTTTAGGTGCAGGAGATATGGGGGACCGATACGTTAGTGGAAAAGCTAGGATCAATCAAGACACTCCCATTGTACAAGTCATCGCCAGCTATTAATGATATGATTAATCAAATAGTGAAGACAGTATCGAAATAGGACATAGATCCTTACATACAAAAGTATTATTACCGTCAATAAATAGAAATTGAAATCAGTAATGTATTGATAGGGCAAGACATCACGATCCATAATAGTTACTCTTTTAATAATCAAACTAGTTTGAACTATTGATTATTCTTTTAATGCAGCTTTAGGAAAGTTTCCATGTGTGTCCACCCAAACGCCAATTTTTTCATCGATAATTACGAACGTGTTGACGTGTTTTATCAAGATCTCGGCTGTTTCTTTGTCTAAATTAAACTGCTTCCCTAATTCTTCAATTGGTGTATTAGCCAACTTTTTCTGATCCAAGAACTGTCGAAAGTTCTGAACACTTAGACGATTCGGACCGAGGTTGCCACTGGAATCTGATTCATTCATGACTCGGTGTTTTAGTATTTCTATACTGGACGAGGACTTGTATTGAGGATAACTGATGAAATTAGAAATCATACAAGCCCAGAAGCGAGAGTTAGCAAAACAATATACTACCTGCTTCAACGGGACTGGGCCTATTGATATCGGTACTTGTCCGATTACCGATAAATTCATCAGCAGTTGAGAGTTTTTCTCATCATCTTTAATGCTAGCTATGTAGCCGTATATATGTTAGTGGAGAGTTGACTACAAGGATAGTCTGATCAATTCCACTTGCTGATAAGTTTGCAAGCCTGGTTAAACAACCTTGATCACGCGTTTCTCTAGCTCTTGTACTTGTTGTTCCTTCTGGTGTTGCTTCAGGAAATTTCTGGGCTACCGCCATATGTTGCGATGGATACTTTCGTTTTATTATCTGCTTCGAGGTTTGGGAACCCATATTTTGCTTACTATTATTACATTAACATGATTACAAAAATAAAAACCGAACCCGGTTACACAATTAGCTGGCGTAATTATGAGCGTTATAACATTTATTTCAAGAGCTCGAATAAGACAACATGACGATAATTTGAACTTGTTTTCGCAATAACAAGCTTGTTTATTTATAGGCACTTTTAAATATTAAAGTAAAACACATGTCAATCTGATGACCTGTATGTTCCAAGAATAAACTATAAATGGTAAAAGCTTTCGCAACCACTGTCAAATTACTGGTCATCGATGGATACCTGTCCAATTGACGTTAAAGTGTTCGCGTAGAATTCGATTAAACTTCTATGGTCACGTGGAATATTATATGTTAAATCAATTAGCACTGAATAATCATATTTAACTATTTCTCGGCGTGTCAGACAAGCATATTTGCCTAGTCCTTTGTGGTGAAATGGTCGACGGGAGTTAGGGCAAAAAAACAAATAAATAAATTTAAGTCCTTTATTATTATTGACGTTCAATAAAAAATTTTTCGTATTAGTAACAAATTGTAATTGCATACAATGATCTTGTGTAACCCCTTCAGTATTTACCGATTTGATCAAAGTGCCACTTTTTCTTTGTAAAAATGACCAGTACAAATGCATTCGTCGATCCTCTCGACTTGATTCTCGGAAAAGGTTTGTGACTCGATCACAATATACTTACTGATCCAAGTGATAAAACAAGACCGGGAGCAATGATGCTTGACAGTACGTTACTTTGATCTAGGCTTTCAGGAGGAGCAAAAGAAAGTAATTGAAAATGCATGCGAAGTATGCAAACAAGCGACATCAAAGTATAAATGTCCCGGATGCCTTATGTGTACATGTTCCATGACATGTTGCAAAAAACATAAAGAAATGAAGAACTGTACAGGAATTAGATCCAAGGTTGATTATGTTCCATTAAAGAAATACGGAGATAAGGAGCTATTATGTGGTATGGATTCTTCGCGATTGTTGACCTGAAGCTCTTGGCCCGTGGCACTCATTCATAAAATGTCTTTCTAGATTACTATTTTCTTGAAGACGTAGGTAGAGTTTTAGATACGGCAAAGCGCACTCGCTTCCAATTGAACATGCCAACCACACCTCAAACTCGGACGTCTCATATCCGATCTAGAGGTAATTTCAAGGACTATACTGTAAACCATGAAGACTCCAATCCTCGCAATGTCCGCTAGTTTAACCAACTTCTATCGTCTCAAAACGTTCAGGGGAACGTGATTAATAATATTATTTAATAGGAATCAAAGTTTTAAATTTCAGAAAGTCTTCCTTTTGATGATATCACAATAACTGCGTCCACTAATAATGCTTTTACGCAACCAACTAGAAACTTTGTTTTGATTGAGCATATTTGCATTAACTCAATCGAAACAGAAAAGTCATGAATCTAACAATTTCTATCTGACTGGTAGTAGTAATGATAGCTGCCTAAACAGTTATCTTTATTGACTGTCCAACGTTGACTTTTCATTGATCAAAATCACTGATAGTCGTAATAAATTCCAATTTAACAAGTCGAATATTCTTCCCAGCGAGGTAAACCCGGGGAGAGAGTTCAGCCTTTGGATATGTTCTTTCTGGATAATACACAACAATGCTTTCATGCCCAGCACATAAGCAATATAGTAAGAAAATAGGTTCCTATTCAACGATCAGATTCAACTGGAATTATGGTTTTTACGCCATTATTAAGTCCAATGGTTCCTCGTTTATCCTTTAACAACCTAAGATTATGGTTACGCGAGTTTATCCAATTAGCTGCGATTAGCTGCGATGTTTATACTTATCATAGCACACCCATAGTCACAGTGAAGAAAATGGCGCGTAAATAAACTGGTATATCTCAACAATTATGCAACATAGATAGATAAAACTAAGTTTATTTAAAGTTTATTGATTTCTTTATTAAATGTAAAAATTTTAGTATGAAATCCTATCTCCATTTTTTTGTGATACCAGTTCACAATGATTTTTCATAGATCTGATTAAACTTTGTACAGGTGTCCTGAGGAATTTTATCCCGTTCTTCAACATAAAGTGTTTATTCATTTTGCAGTAGGTTTACCGCAATCAGAACAAGGAACGCGTTTTTTACCACAAACTTTCCCGGAATTATGAAGATAATCGCACGATATTCCGCTATCATTTTTATATGACAAATAATTTTTTTAAATTTTACGCGTATATATAAAAACCGAACGCGACATACCGCAAAATGTCTGATGCTTATCCGGAATGTGTTCTAGCATTTAGTATCAAAATAGCAGATTATAATCCAATTGCTCCTGGCTATCGTTTACCTTTACCGGAAACAATACCAAAACGCAATAATGGAGTCATTAATATTCAAAATAACAATAACTGGTGTTGTTTTCTAACATTCTTATACCAGCTAGTGCTATGAAACCGATGCTGAGCTCCCTGCACCTCTAACGCATTTTGATATTTCCAAGGAAAAAAACCCCTCAGCAGTATGACACTGCTGAAAAGAGAACTTTGAGAGGAGGAGAGAAGCTTCCTTGAAACAGACACTGTTTTCTCCAAGTCCCTAGATAGTAATAAATAGTATTAGGATATTATACCACTTAAGGACAATAGTTTAATGCAATAATCACAACTAGTGGACAAAGGCAATGCACCCATCTCAAACCCATTTGATCAGCAACACTCCAGGTCATACTAAATAGCTTGTGTGTATGCCTTACCCATACAATTGAATTGAAAAATCAATTTAACTGTATACATTAACCCAAATAACAGTTGTTTAAAATATTGCCTCACAAATAGAAAAAAAAAGTTTTCATTATTTTATTCTTTCTAGGGAATTGCTAGAATTTCAATTCTTATCTATAGTGACGTTTGTCGGATGATACACGTGGGAGAGCGTTCATGTAACGACCTTGAGATTTAGCGTCTTCCAACGGAGTCTTTGACTACGATAAATCTTTGAACGACAATTAGTGACCTTTATCTGGTTTTCAAATACTCACGATGCTAGATCGGTCTTACATACGCTATCCCTAGATTATTATTTAACCTCGAGTACTACGTCGAATATCTTTGATTTCGAAAGTCTATCGGTCGGGGAAGTTTTCAATCCTAAACGCGTTTATACCAATTGAATAATAATTCCTGATGTTAAGATCCTACAAATTCGATGGCAAGATCGAACTTGTTAACCGTCAATTCGGGAAGCATTTTACACTTAACCAGCGATATGACAAAGAAACTCACCAGAACGATAATATCAACATGAACGAAAATAATAACTTATATCTGTGTGATGTGATACAATTGGAGTAAATAAAGATAGTGCCCTTTCTCGAGATCTGGCGTATGTGAACACTGTCCAGGAGAAATTCCTATCGAACAAAGGTGACATTTACAATTGTACTATTAAAACAAATTACCTCAAGGATAATAACATTATGCGCGCGAATTGCTATACAATATGTAAATCACGTGAATTGCACAACTGCACGTTATGTCACACGTTCATACGTGGATACAAAATCTTTTGGATTCCTTATTTATTTATTACAATTTATCATAGCATAAAAAGTTAACGATGACCTTTTCGCGAACTGTGTTCTTTCCTTATTTCGAATAAATTGTCGACGCAGTGTACAACGATAATGAATGCCATATTGTATATAATTGACTCGAACATAAATCAGACCGATATTTTGGCGAAGCAAAAATTGAAATTCGATAAAACAATCATAAACGTAACGATTTGTAATAACATCTTAATAAATAAAGTAACCGAATAATCTCAGAGGACTTGGATCTATTGAAAAGAAAGCACAACTAGTGCACCAGCAGTAGCACACACGATCCACTCCCTTGACATTTTAAAGCACGTAAGACCTCCTTTGACATAAGCAATGGCCTGTGGTGGCTTAAATAAACAGCATGTTTTTTGTTCATAGCTCATGCAATCACCTGTCTCCCATCCATATGCGCACTCTAAACTCCTATTACATCCAGCTGAACAATTGAATCCTTGGTTCAAAGTTCGAGCTCGTATAAAGCCATCTGCGGAGACACTAACAAGCCTCTTACCGTCACACTGAATATTCCAGATAACATCCTGATGATCAATTGCTGAGCCTAGTAGCTGTCCAGTAGACAAGTCCCACATGCGAATAGATCCGTCCTGAGAAGCAGAGAATATATGTGTTGTATGATCGTTAGAGGATAGAGGTATCGTGGGACATGGATGAGTAGGAGTCGTACTAACACTGACATAGAGCGAGTCGGTTTCTGTTGGTGTAGATACAATAGTGTTGTTAGCATCGGGACTCGGTGGAGGAGATCTTAATGCAGAATTGGAGGAAGCTCCGTCCTTAATCAAATGTTCCAATCTGCCTCTACGTTGACAATGCTGATGTTCTTGTTGACTATAAACTTCGTTGTTGGTTTCAATACTAGTTGCACTTTCAATTACCATATCCTGGTCGTCATTTTCGACGCTTGTTTTAACTTCTGCATCCAAGTCAACGTCCACATCCATCTCCTCCTCAACTTGAACTGACGACTCCTCCCGGCATTTTGCGAGATTTATGGTAACGAAATTTCTATTTGAATCGTAATAATCGTACTGTGATACTGAGCGTATGTCTGGTCGAGTAGGTGAAATTGATGTTAGGCTTGTAACTGCTTTGATATGGCCTCGAAGGCGGCGGTGAATATGCGGCTGATAATTGCTGTGGCTGCGCGATGTTTGTCGTGAATCAGTATTAAAATCCCAGATTATAACAGTATGATCGTTCGAACCTGACACTAGCCAATAAGCAAATGATGGCATTACTGTTGTGGGATTAATGGGAGCTCGTGGTATCAACATCAGTGCTCCAACGGTTCCATCATGTTCGTGTAGTGTCTGCAAACATGTACCGCGCCCGACATCCCATATTCGTATTGAACTGTCCACGGATCCGGAGAACAATAGCGATTCATCGTCTGTCAACGCAAGTGATATAACTCCCGCCGTATGGCCCATCAACCTAGATATAATCTTGTGTTCATTTCTATCGTAAACAATGATGCATTTATCCCACCCACCCGACGCTAGTATACGCCCCTTTCCCACCACCAGACACTCTACAGCATCTCGATGATCTCTCAGCGTAACCAAACATTCGTTCCTCCGCAAATCCCACCCCTTAACCGTGCAATCTGACATCCCAGCATAAACCGTATATCCGTCGTCGAGTCCAGCTAGACACACGATGCTTTGATGTATTGGGATTACGTGAACGGTGAAGGTTCGCGTATGCCAGTTATGTTCGATTCTTGCGTAGTGTTTGAAAAGGTGAAAGTAATAGCCATCGGAAGGTAAGGCTATCGGAATTGTTGGTGGCGCGGGTGTAAGAGGGTAAGAATATGTTATGCAGAGGTGTTGCCAAAGGTCGTTGTTTGTGGCACGGCGATTCCATGACTTGGATACTGTTGGGAGAATAAAGAGAATATTAGTATATTTTTTACATGGTATAGATATTCCCACACCAGCTTACTCGTTCTGGCATCAATACATGCGATCAGAATAAATTAGCATTGTGCTACTCATTCTGGTGGATAGACTGTCTGAAAACAAACCTCGTATAAAAAGAGACGAACAAACAAAACAAAACAAACAAATAGGATCATCTCACCGAACAAATCTGACTGGCATCATGCATAATGTTGGCCAAACTTATTGGTGAAATGTGAAATTAAGTGAACCGCACTCAAATAAATATTCATACAATATACACAACCCGAATAGCAAGAAAACAAAGGAAGCTAGTCAAATAAAGTTACTTAAAAGAATTACACAGAGAGGACGTGTGTAGATCAGTGTTTGGTATTTTTAATAAAGATTTAACGATGTGAACAGAGAGAATTGGATATTTGAACCATAAACCACATACACAGATATGCTGCAAACTTTTTTGTTTTAGCTTTCCTTTTTATTCTAGACCATATAATTCCCGTCATGTCTAGGGCCAATCGTCATACTCAAACCCCCTCTTATTCGGTCCATCCTTTCTCTTTAGTATCACACCTCAAATCTTCATCGTACTATTATGTCATGCTTCTTTAACTTCTATATATCTTTTCATTTAATCTATGGTTTCACTCCATATTGTGCTAGTTATATACTCACCCAACCTGGCTTTACAAATAGTAGCTGGATCCAATGACATCAGCACTCTGACGGCCAAATTAACTGGCAAGAGCCCTAGTATATCTTTCTTAAGCCGCTGTTCTGCATAACTACGCAATTCAAACAGTTCTGACGGTGAGAGGTTTTCTATCGATTGAAGAAGGAATGATAAGTTATTGTGCTGGTGGTGAGGAAGCATCTCCCGTTTTGGGATTATCTAACGCTATTGTCTTGATGATGACGTGAAGAAGGCATGATAAGGATGTGCTTATATAGCCACCCAGGCACGTCGTTGCCACATTTCCCTGGAAACAGAAAGATGTGTTCTATATTGAAAGAATATGGTTTCTATACAATAATTGAATGTGTTGGTAACGCTTTCCTATAATTCTTGTCATTAAGTTGCAGCATTAGATGTACCAAAGAATATGGGGTTTTACTGTATGATGATATATATATAATGCGATGCACATATAGTAAGCTTAAGGTTATAGTCATGTGGTCGCAGAGATCTTATACCTAAACGATATGAATGAGTATCAAAAAATATGTCAAAGGATTATATCACCCATTTTAATCAATTGAGTAAATATATTATATAAAGTAACGATTTCGTAAACAACAATGGACTTCCGATATCGTTAGCGTGCTTTTTTTGTCTATACTATGTATATTTACAGGGGTAGTGTGCCCCTATAGGCTAACATTCTAAGCACATGACAACAAGCAAACAATAAATGCGGGGATCTGTTGTAACAAACTAAAGTAGTGTATAGTATGTGAGATGATAGGCGCGTCGTATCCTATCGCCTTATGTAAGTTTTGCACGTGCACTGCTACTAAATGTCGACATAGCCGTTGACTGTAATTGTATTAAGAGTTTTGGTTATTAAAAAAGGTTGGATGGAATTAATTGATAAAGAAGAGTTTTTCAATGTAAAGAAACAAAAAATATATATACATAGAATGCCATGCAAAGTGATGCTCTTATCAGGTTCGCCAGCCAATTAATACGCCCGAACGCCGTAAAATGATATCATTAGTTTGGTCCATGTCATGTGTGTCGACAAAGAAGGCAAATTGAGACGATCATCATTGGACGGGAAAGCATCATGAACTAAATAAGATGACTGCTGCCATATCGATATGATCAACTTTTGACAGCCGTAATACACGCATTGATGTTAACCCTTCCTGAAGCTCTCAACATCCCGCAGGTAGTTAATGAGAAGGCAGTATGATAAAGCTTGGAATGCGCACGATTAACAATGGGTGTGAAATAGTGGAACATGTTTGTTGGGGCCCGGGTTCATGAATTCTATTGGTGTACCATTCTATCCGCATACCAATGCATAGTTATTTTGGCTTCCTTCTTTGTTGAGTGTCAAATTTTTTAGTTTCAACTGGGAACCAGCATCTAAGTACAGGAACACATTGATGTGCCAGCCACATCAATTGAATAGTTATGTATATTATTTATACTATTTTAAAGTACTTGATGCAGTAAATGCTCTATATACTGCATTTATTTTAGGCCCTGTGTTCTACGTATTTGCACATTGATTTTACTCCACCGGTTTGCATATTTTCAGCCAATAACGCCATTACTGTTATGTAACCTTGTTGTCGCTTACATTCTTATCAGCAAAATTGAGATCCCAACTTGTATTCATTACAGGTTTCAACACTCTAAATTCCGGACTGCAAAGCATGGGATTCTCGTCTATTTGGCATTGCATGTGAAAGAACTCAACAAGGTTGGGTTTTAGATAATGTAGTGATATTCTATGAAACAATATGCATAGCAGATTATCAGTTTCTCGAGTTATCACCGCATGCGCACATTTTAACGCTGTATGCAATCTGCAACAAAGACATGTTGCATCAACTTCTATCACATCACGATAACTCCAATAAGAATGCTTGTAGCAGGCTCGTTAACAATGCATCATCGACGTAGTGCATATACATATCTAATCTACGATTACACGAATAAAATACGACTATTATCTTACAGGCATAATTATTACACCAAACTATTCATTATTTCCACATCAAAACTATTGTTCCGAACATTGAGTCTGCTAGTTAAATAAGGCTTTGCAAGACATATCGTCTAATAGCATTGTTTGCATCAAAACTACGCGATTAGTTGTCGTAAACTTGTTCGAAACTTCACACCGTCAACATATCTTCTTCAAGTCGCAAGTCACGATTCTAGCTATTGTGACAATTCCCACGCATATATTCTTCAGATCGACGCACGTGGGGTGTCGTTAATGTCACTTAAAAGTTCGATATGCCAAAGTATTCCATCGAATCATACGATCATCTGTCAGATGATGTCGAATGAGCATGTAAATCCACATGGAACTGCAAGGAGTTGCAACTGTAACACCATAACGTAGTATCACAAATATGATAGGCTTTTTTGCTAGGGACCTCGGATAAAAATATTCAAAATCGAAAGTTCTTGGACGTCTATTTTTACATTCGCTATTTAATCCTTGGTTTTCGGGGTTTGATTATTCTAATTCCTATTAACGCAACCCATTAATTACTTCTGATTCTAGTAGTTGGCATTATGTGCGCGGTTCTCGTAATAAATAAAGTTCTCTGTTCGAATTAGTCTATTTTGAATCTTTATATTATTGGACGAGGCACTCTTGATAAGTTGGATACTCGATAAGCCGGATTTGGCTTAATTCGGATAAAATTTTTCGACTATTCGATAAAATATAAAATCACCCTTTAAATCGGCTTATTATTATACAAACGAACTCTCGATAAGTCGGACCACCTGATTTTTGAAAGAATCTTTACCGTTTTAGTAAATACAACACAATAAATTATCCAATAATCGTTTTCGTCATTTTGCTGCAGTAGAAAAAGAAGATGAAGAAGTAATACGGTTGTTTTGGTGGATCAGTAATCTCGAGAATGAATCTAAAACATCAAATAGGAAGAAAGCGAAATGCATTATTATTATTGCTTATTAAATAAAAGGGGGGGGTATTTAAAAAATTATGAAATTTGATAGTCGGATAAAATCTCCGCCTCGACGAGTCCGACTTATCGAGAGTGCCTATGTATATACATTGCTGTACAAATATTGCAGTTGCTCATACGTCAAACCAAACGTTAGTCTTGGCAAAGTCTTCTCTACGCATGTCTAAATAACAATTTAAGTAAAAGTTTATAGGCATAAGACAAAGCGATTTGATAGCAACCAGTGCGTTCCATTTCTTTTGTGCACAGCAGTGTTCAAACAAACTTAAATTATAACATTAGTTAGAACTGTTTTCAATAATATATAATAGAGAAACTACTCTCATTAAAAAAGAAAGTTAATACAAAGTTTATTAAAACCTCAAGGCGATTTAACTTGTAAACTAAAAGGCAAGTACACACGGTTTTCTGGGTATTTTTTTCGGAATAGAGTGCGTGTCAAATAAAGGTTAAATGGGGGCTTTTTTTTTACAATATCATCTTTCGTAGAGTAATTCAGAATAATAAAAAAAAAGCGCTTATATTAGTATGTGGTCAAGATAACGGAGGGAATGGTAATAAGATACACTATTAAGTCGCAACAAGTAAAGATTTTATGCTTTTCTAACAATTTTTCGTTGCGCAATCAATAACGTTATTTCGAAGACATTTTTCGCGCACTGTACTATATATATCGTGAGTTGTCGAGTTATTCGAGAAATACAGGTCACAAAACGACAAATGCATAGTGTTGATAAAAATTGTGACATTTCTGGGTTAGGGAAGTGGATTTCTATTTGTTCGCAAACTGAAAGACAATTGCAATAATGTAGTAGATGTAGTTTTTTGCTAACATTGTAGCTACAAATTATTTAAATTTAAATTAACGAGACCAGATGGTGAGGGCACTCATGTCATTCTGGGATAAAATAATAAACTTATAAATACCACTAGTTCTCGAAGTTATGCATAATATTAAAAACGCGCGGAATTCCTTTGCCGCTTTATTTCGATTGATAGGAAAAGAACCATATTTAAAAGTTACCGCTTGCTAAGAAAGGAATTTATGATAATCCAGTATCATTGTAGCGTATGACGTCAGTTATTGTAATACGTGATTGATTTGATTGGAGGTGAGTCAAGAAACGAAAGCTATATCAATTTTACAATTAACCCAAATTCAAATAAAAGTATTTACATAACAGACTTTTCCTCCCGAAATTGATATCTGATGGGATTTTTATTCAATTAACCATCCCACTTCCCAACAGCCTGTCGCATTTCTTTATCATATTATTCCATTCGGTAGAGAGAATGTTCCACTTATTCATTATTCAACCGCAAATAACTCTAGAACGAGATTGCCGAAGTTTCTCTGAAAACGCAATGGGAGAAATATTAAAGTAAGTTTAATATTCGCGATGAAATTGACTGATTAATCTAAGAAGAATCGAGTCTTTTATTAATTATCAAGCCGTAAACCGCATACATCATTATGCATCAGTGTGACACTAATATAGTTATATTTGGTAAAATATTTAGGACCAAATATATAACGATGAAGTGATAAGAGATCTAGCAGTCAACTATGATTGATACTATTAACAATTCGAGTGAAGCAAGACGGCAGGAGCCCGCTGAAGATGGTAAATGCAGGAAGGAAGAGTGATTTCAATACATACATTAATAGCTGATTGAATTAATTGCCTATTATTGACTTTTGATTGCTTGCAGTCATTGTTCATGGCCGGTTTAGAATCGTAAGAAAATGCGGTCTCGGATCAAACCACCACGTTTGGAAAGCCAACGATTTGAAGTCAGATTCAATTGTAGCATTAAAATACTACAACAACTTCAAGACTTTCGCCAAAGAAGAGCGGTGTTTATCCGAATTGCGTGGTGTTGAAGTTTGTGTCTAATTGTACAATATGTATTCGGAAACTTGTATGATACCTGCAAGATGCTTATGCATGAAACTTCCCATCTTAATATTGTAGAATGTGATACAGATATTTGAACCATTGACGCTAGAATTGGTTATTGCTCTTGAATTTGGACAAGTTGGGTTTTCCTTTGAGCTTGATTTCGCGTACGATTGAATTGGAGACATTGAGAGCTTTTATTGACTAATTGATTGTCGACAGTATGATCTAGGTACAGTCATGCATTATCTCACTGCCGAAGAACGACAGCAAGAGAAATCCAGAATGATTCGGGTTAGTATACGTCAGCTGATTCGATGTATGATTAACGCCTGTAGTATGATCCTGCAAATAATTCTGATATATGTATATCCACCTGTAGCATATAGCAGCTGGATTGGGGAATATTCACTTAAATCGGATAGGTAAGAGCACTGATTCGAGAACATCATTTGTGATAACGAGATGTCCCTGAACGTGAATTTGCACTTTAGTTCATTCTAACTTGGCACCCGGAGATATAATGTTATTTAAGAAGGGAGAGCAGAAAATATGGAAGTTGGTTGATTTTGATTCCGCGTGTTTCGAGGATGATAACGTTGAAGTGTCATTAACAAAAATTGATTATTGCAGGTATAGTTGGATGCATCAATATTCAATTTCAATAACATTCCCGCATGTAATTGTATCTTGGACATGTTTATGATTAGCAGCTAACGCTAGACAATTCACAATTTACTATATTTATTTCTTCTATTTTAGTCCTGAACTAATCAGAGCAGAATCCAGTAAAAAGTCTCTGCCTGCCAGACCTTCACTAGACA
Organism: Paraglomus brasilianum; assembly: GCA_910592345.1. Taxonomy (NCBI): domain Eukaryota; kingdom Fungi; phylum Glomeromycota; class Glomeromycetes; order Paraglomerales; family Paraglomeraceae; genus Paraglomus; species Paraglomus brasilianum. The sequence goes on from CAJVPI010000233.1 coordinate 31,385, forward strand.
TGTTTTCATTTGGGCTTATAATATACTTCATAGAAACTGGATCACACTATTTCAAGGAAAAACTTCTCGAGCAAGTAGAGTTATTGAAATCAAATAATGAACTTGAAATACATGAAATAACAGACAGCAATACTCGAGAGATTTTAAAAGGATTACTAAAAAAGTCTGCGACAGAGAGAATGGACATGGCCACATTTAAGGTATAGCAGTATTTGATCGTCCCGTATCAATATCTACTCACACCACGTTACAATGTTCTAATTATTGACTCAATTATACGTACAAGAGCTCCGAGTACTTTCGTGGATTGGAACAAGGCAATGCCATTGAGCGATACACACAAAACTACCAAGGTAATGTCGTTGAACGATGCACATAAATCTACCGTGGCTGCTTAATAAACAATGGGTAACTATACCTTTGCCCTTTGGAATCACTGCAGCATCTAAGAGTGACCGAATTGCAAACGGAAACACAAACGGCGATCAGTATCAGGTATTACCGACTTAACATGAGCAAGTCTAAATACTTTCCCAACTGCATGCTGATCTATTTGGTTTATCCAGCTCTTACCAATTCCATTAAAAGAATACGATGGAGGCCAGCTGGATAAATTGGAAGAGAAGTTTGACAAAATGTTTGATAAGCTTGACAACCTGCTTGATATATGTCAAGAGCTCAGTGGGAACATTCCACGATGGGTAAGATAAAGACATCAGATATTTATGTCAATAAGTACCGCATTACTCAATAATTCTTTTTTTTTATATCATAGCTAGCACAATTGAATAACCAGAAGATTCCGCGTTTATTCGTCTTACTTCCACAGCAGAAAGATTGGAGGTTTCCAACGTAAGTCTTCTGTTATGAATTGGATATTCATATTGCGCGTTAAGACAGTTGTCCAATACTTCTTTCGGAATTTAACGGTTGAATAATTTGCATTTTAGGAATTGGATGTCCAAACCATTTCTACTGTATTTTGTCTGTGAACATGAAAATTGTTGGCATATACCAAAAAATTCAGAAGGTTACGAGCTCAAAAAAAATTCAGAATTTATCCGTAAATATGGGAAATGGATTAACATAGGGTAAGGATGACAGTTCTAACAGCAAGTATTAACAACTTTATAATGTATGTTGTGATAATGCCGCGATTGATAATATTAATCTGATCGATGCCTTGAATTTATTATTCCAGCTTGCAATCACTTACGATGGCATTAAAAGTAGTTTCTTCAGGAATCTTTCCAATAGATATCTCGGCTATGCTTGCCACGGTATTTGATATACACGACGATGCCGATATCAGTAAATATCTCCAACAGATCGCAGACTCTATGGAAATATGGAGCACCACGATGGAGGATCCTAACCCTGAATTCCAAGCCGTTGATCAAGTAGAGGGGGGAAAATTCCAAGTCATGAACATGGACGGTCATCGAGCGCTCGAAGCCTATATCAACAATATCGACAGCACTAGATCTTATGGTGGTCTGATCCAAGGATATCATTATAGATCAAAGAAATTCTTATGGATTTGCGAAGAACATCGACACGAATACGATTGCGGAAGCAACAACGATTCGGTACAACCACTTTCCCCACGACCACTTTCTCCACAACCACTTTCTCCACAATCTGATTCAAACTATCCGTTGCCAGTTCCGCCTGTTCAGACTGAAAGATCTTCATTAAAGTTCTTTTGGCGCGGTCAAAAGGTGAACGTGGAAGACGTAGAAGCAAAACTCTTATTCGAACCATACAACGAGGGAATTGTAGACAAACTAGTGATCAAAACGAAGGTTATACTCTATGATCTTATTCAAAATGCTGGAAAGACTAAACACAGACGAAGATACAGAGACCGAATAGTCGATTTTGTGAATGACGCTGACTATTACTTGACGACATTAGAAAATCGCATAGAGATTTTCATTGAAAGGGAAAAGAAGTTTCTTGCGTACGCCTTAGAACGGTATATTGGAGTGTTGCTGTATTTGTTGAAATTTTTGGCCCGCTTTAATTCTGGTAAGCATTGATGTAAAATTGGTAGTCTCGATTTATTCCCACTAAAATGCCTTTTAAATTACAGTTGATGAAAACGACTACTTTATGAGAACAGCGAATTTATTCACAGCAAGCAACGCTTTTCACGAGTAAGATGCCGCTTTCATCGTCTTTGTTTATATTATCCATTGCGATTCTAACGAATGTGCATTATCCATACAATCAATTCTTATTCAATACGTCCTCTACAGAGTTTATGATCAAGGCTTAATCTTTCACGCCTTTTTTCACCAAATTCTCGTCCTGAGACGTAGCTCATCCTTGTCGTCCCTTTCCACAATGTCCACTTATCCCAAAACCCAAAAGCTTATACCTACTGGCTACGATAAGTGTTCTTCTGATTACGCTTCATTTGCTGTTTGGGCTTCCACGCTTCAATGGTCAGACCAACAATGGCCCCCCGAAAAAATTCTAGTCGACAAGTACATCTCTTCGTCCCAAATCGACGTAGCTGATAAATTAATCATCCGCGAGACAAAAGGATCCTTCTTTGCGGTAAAACGCACTATTAAAGGTGTCTCGGAACCTATAGCAGAAATAACGTTGAAAAATTGTGGGAGCGATGAAACGTTTTCTGCAACTCTGAAATTGGTTTACATGTATTGGCAATATAAACTAGATGAATGTGATTATATAATACAATTTTACGGAATCACGGTTAGGGACTGTCGCTTATGTCTCCTATTTGAATGGGCAGAGAATGGGGACTTGTTTACTTATATGGAGACGTTTTCGAATTTGCCTTCTTCATTGAACGTGTTGTTTGACTGGAGGGAAAAGATTAGGATTTCATACGAGATTGCCATGGGGCTAGCTTTCCTTCACGAGGTGAATATTTTATGATTTGGCTCTTGTTACTATTTATTAAACCTCGTTAACGCACCAATTCTTCCATTCTTAAAAAATAGCGTTATATTTGCCACCTTGATCTTCGATCAAGTAACATCCTATTATCCTATTCTCCCGATTCCAAACGTCCAAAAGCAAAACTAACAGGCTTCCGCTCAAGTAAAAAAATGACTGACCGTAACACCACCAATATTTCCATTGAACCGGCCGATCCAGAACACAAACGCTGGTATTGCCCGCAACGTCTTGTACACTATAATTATCCTTGTGATGAATTTTCGGATATTTACAGTCTTGCAATAGTATTCTGGGAAATCGCGATGGGTACAGGCAAAATCCCATATTCGGAGGTGGATATGTATTACTTAAAGAAGCATGTCCACCAAAAAAACAGGAACAAACTGCCCAATGATATACCAAGCTGGGCATCGAGTTATAAAACCTTGGTGGAGAGGATGTGGTCACACGAGCCAGATCACCGGGGTAGGATTAAGTCTATTGTCAAGGAATTGAGTATGCTGATGGAGAAGAAAGAGCATTCGTTAACAGTTCGGTCAATTATTTAATTAAATATTAATGTAGAAATGTACGTATATGGTTAAATTTTTTATGGATAATTTTATAAATGGCTGACGCCCATATTGAGAGTTGTATATTTATAATAAATGTGCATAGTTTCGCTGAACAAAGAGGGGCCGGAGGCATAACAGTTTAGTTAATAAGTTACTATTACTAGCGAATACGATGTCAACCTTTGTAAAGCCGCAAAACTGACTGTGAATATTCAAAAATTAATAATTAATATACTCTTCTACTATAATCCATCAAGATTACTCGACAATCTTATTCTTTTCATTCTCTCTCCGCTTTGAGAAGCTTCGTCACTATTTAGGTCAACAGAACCACACGAAAAAATGGGGCACACGTCAGTGTTGGGATTCGTTCGGGTCACTGTTAAGCCCGGTCCATTCATTAAATCGCTTGATAGTGTCTCAATAAATACAGCAAACTTAAGGTCAGTTTTTGAAACTACTACCACGAGACATCGTTCATAGATGAATATCTATCCCCATCATTCGAGAACTTCAGTCCCTTTTTACCTTCCATTTGGGCTAACAATGGGCATCAAACCTTGTAATAGTGATACAATGTCTGGTTGCTCCTTTTGTCATATAAAAATCCCTCCTGAATTTAACCTTGTAATTTCCTGTACCCCGAACTTTAGCGGAGGCTTACAACTTGCTGGGGGAAGTATCTTTACCGATTGGTAGTGCCATCGTGTTGAGGTCTTTTCCGTGTGCAAAGACTGACAGGTAGCTCCGTGACATGAAAACGTTGGTCGGATGGAATCCGCAGCATTATAAACAAGTTATTTATAATCCAAAGGTGTCAATTGAACTAAGTATTTTTTTGTTTTCTTTATATTTATTTTTACGGAAGAAAAACAACCAAAATGACATAATTTGGGAAAACTCGGATGAGATTCATTCATTGAAGGCAAAGTCTTATAAAATTTGACTTGGAATTAGAACTTAACAAGGTTGGTCTCCGTTAATCTTTGATGCAATGACTTCATATTTAGTTTTTGTCGAACTTTGCTACAATAGGGAAGGCAAGCTAAGCTGTCCACCAAATAACTAGAGATATTTAAAGTAGCGCAACGAGGATTACAGGAATATTCTGATGCAGAGTTTAATATTATGCGAACTGGTATGTTTGGCTTAAATTACTACTACTACTGTTGTTATTATCAGAAAACCGTCACAACGGTTACACACGCTCGATCGGAAAGCCAGTACTATCAAGAAGTGCAAACAAACCTCAATTAATAAAGAACGTATGATAATGGAGATATTATAACCGATGGTACCGATAGCTATTTGCAAAATTCTAAGGCTGGGAATGTGGAAAGTGATGCAAGGATGGAAATTTGGAAATTTGTTCGAAAAATACCGTGAGTGTAGAAATAAATTTAAGTAAACTCGGTTCTAATTGTTGATTGACAAAGTAGCCAAAAAGTAAGGCTTGGCGCGAACTTTTTGATAAAAAAAGAGTGATCTTTATTTGGATGGTATTCAGTATCTGTTTTGCGCTCAAAAATCTATCGATAAATGGATTTATACCAGAATTGCGTCGATGCTTCTTCTAACTGGAACTTCGAGGCTATCCAATGTAATCGTCAACAGCAACACATAATACAAGTGAAACTCGGAGTTACGCTAAGCCGAAATTGCATTAAGCCGAAGTTTTTTTGATTTCCCAAAATTTTATTATAGCCTAAGCCGAAATTATTAGTAAATTCGCGTTAAACGAAGTAATCACGTGGATTTGTCTTGATTGGTTCATTCTTAAATCCCATGATCCAAATCAGACATACTATTAGCGCAGTTTCACATGCCATTGTAATGTCATAAACAATCGCTTGAGCCATACAATCTTCTTTGCGCGCGTGGCTTGTATATATATATCTAAAAAAGTTAAAGGAACGATTGGGACTAAACAATAGAATATGTTACAACAAACGAGTATTCTTGCTTATCAGTTTATATATAGTGTTGTTATAAGCCGAAAGCTTGTGTAAACTATATATAAATTCGGCTTATTGCGAAATTTGATAAAACGAAAATCTCGATAAGCCGAATAAATCGTCCCTTCCCGCGACCTTCAGCTTATCGAGTTTCACTTGTACTCATATTAAATAAAATACTACGATCGGTAGTATTCACTAGGTGAGTAGAAGGATATTCCTTAATTAGACGCGTCGAATTTGTCGCCCTTTTATTGCTTAGGAGGCTAAATTAAGCCGGATAGGCCAGCTTACGGAAGTTAGATTAATATCTAGCTGTAGTCAAGCGGACGCTGGAGTATCAGAAAGAATAGTTCAATTATCGACGCAATATAACCTTGAGCTTTATTAATAATAATATTTATTATAAGTATTATTATTTATATTTTAGCAATAATCAATCGATCCAGATCAGGTGTTCTCCATAATTGGAACGTCGAGATTTCACCTCGACGCGGGGGCTGAATGAAGAAGATATTTTTCACGAACTAATGGATCAACTGGAATATAAATGGCAGCGGGCATTTCCTCTTCGAGGTCTGATAATTGCTGATTCGTATACTCATCTGACCCATACTTTACTACCTTCTGTCCGTTCACAAGTACCCAGTCTTTCTGATGTTCATCAAACATTCCCGCCTCGAGACTGTTATAGAAGTAAAGAAACTTTGTCACGACTTCTCAATCCACATCACCTTCAGGAGAGTCAAAATCATCAGTGAAACCCCAGAAAACCTGACTTCTGATGTACGCAATCAGGCATCGAAGCGGGCTCTGAACTGCTATGCAGGTGGTAAAAACAAAGAAGCGTGATCGGAGAATTAGTAATTATACAAGTCAATGATTTTAGCTACTTCCGCTTCAGCATCCGATTTAGAGGTGAAAGCCTCCTCACTCCGCGAGTCATTTATTACACCATAATGAAGCGTGTCTTATTTTGTGTCTACATGCCAGTTGTCTCAAGTGTCGGCGACAGGAATTATTCTTACCTCCATGCACTCTGGAAGCGTAATCGGCTCCTATTTTTCGTAAGTGACATGAGCCAATACCATAAAGTGCTAAGAAGTTATGAATAGGATAAACATTTACGTTATCTTCTCTCTTTAACAAGAACGGAAAACTTTTGGTATAGCCTTTTGGATCCAGGTAAGTAATTCTCGAGCCCATACCGGATTTTTTTTCCATAGAAAGAAATGGTCGAGGTTCATTATTTTTATTTTTATTTTTATTTTTAGCATATCCGGTGAATATTTAGAGTTATACCAGTTTGTGCTATTTTGTTTGTAATAGTTAATACAAAGGCCTTTCACACATGCTGATCACATACATAACATTATCATTATATCTATTAAATTCTGCATTGAGGGGGGATTGAATATATCACCTTTTCGAAGGCAAAGAAGTCAGGACAATCAAATCCTTTATCTTCACGAAGTTCTTGCGACTCTCTTTGTTTTTTATTCGATGCATAGATGAAATCGGGTACGTATGTAGCTTCTATTGTCAAATAATCAACACCCAATTTACGCAGTTCTTTTCAAAGTAATTTGAGACGTGGATTTAGCTATTTCCGGGCGCCGCTTTCTGCTAAATTATATACCAATTTGTATATTTCCTCTGGGTCAAGATCTTCATTTTCCTTAATATATTGAGGATCTATTTCCCGTGCTTTGGGGTCTTTCAATTTTTTTCGGCGTAACTGCTAAGCTTAGCTACGCTCATCTGAGGGGTTAGGTTATTAATTTACGAAATTTTTAGCAATTTTCGACATTGTCTTATGCAGTAGTACCACTTCGTACGGCGGAATGGTTGTGCGGATTATAACTGTGGAAAATATTCTTTCAAATCGAAAATAATTATCGGTCAGAGGATCCAAACTTGGTTGAGGGTTTTGCATTATAGTCTCGTGTTTGCTTCGCAAAAAGACATTATGTATATTTTTATCGCGATATCTAAAAGACGGTTAAATCCAGCGGTTTGCGCATGACCAATTTATCAAATTAGGAATCGCTCCGGTGACGTTCAACACGATGTCAATTACATTAATGAAAAGTAAATAAAGTAAATAAGAAAAATCTTCTGCACAACTACATATGAAATAATGGACAAAATTGCAATCGAACCGATATTTTGTAGAAATATGTATCTTTACACGTCGCTACATAGTTTTGGAGCTTTTTGAGGACATCTTATTATCTTGTACTCCCAATTGGTATCATCTCCGCTAACTTTGAAACATGCATCCGTTTCGCTTTTAACGGTCCGATCATGAAATTTACCATTGCTGTCGGCGACCATCATATGAGAGCAGAATGGAGCGTCTGGTATGTTATCACGTTTCGATACCGTACAATAGTTAGAACAATCTTTTACTCCTCTGTCGAACAACACATTGCCTTTACAATCCGTTACGTATCCATGGCATTTCGTTCCCGCCTTCAAGGTGGAGACGACCAACGCTTTATGGTATTTTTCTATTCCATCAAATCAGGAAACAAATTGTCAAAATAGAGTATTATTAAATGTCAGCTACTTGTAATTCAAAACTTTACCTGGAGCTACTTCAGTCAACAGGTAACAAATTATGAAGACAACAAGAGTGAAGGAGATACAGTATTTCATGGTTATAAAGAATGTGTATCAAATAAATTGTTAAAATAATGTTTTTGTTTTCGAACTTGAGACATACACCTGCGTATATATACGTATTTTTCTCTGAGAAGTACGACCATAATGTGATAATTATAATTAATTATCACAGAAAATTGCCATTGTTTTCACATGCGCTTAGATAGAATGTTCTTCCCAAAATCGTGTGTTTGGACGTCCTCCGAGATCACAACGCATGATGACATTTCAATTTCTGCAATGTCTTTTCCCGCCTGTTTCAAACTCGAATCTCGGCCGGCATTTAAAATCAAATCGATCGAGGTTTCGAGGTCTTTATTTAGGCAAATCGATCGATGATTCATATTAATTTCGCTGGTACACCATTGAGATCTGTAAATTTACCCTAACCCTTATAAGTAATATATGGGTGCACCGGCGAAAATTAACCCCGCAAAATAATGTTGAGAGTCATGCGGTTCCTTATTATTATCGATCAGCCGAATATTTGGCATATGATGCCGTAATCATTGTTGACATATGTCAACGTGCGTATAAAGCAACAACTCCTCATTTAGTAATAGGAATACTTTGTCTGGTTTTGCCCCATACAGACAAACCTCTCTCAGTGCATGCCCATTGGGACCAGACAATTGCGTGCATTTAGAGAGGGAGTGCATTTAGAGAGCGTGCACTTAGAGAGGTTTGTCTGTATTAGATAGTATGTGTCACAGTGGTTTGACAATGAACTACTATCGTCATGCAATTTTTTTTTCTTGAGAGCACAAGACTGTTTATGTGTTCATTTTATAGTTGAGTCATACAATAATTTATAACTTCGTATGAGTCAAGAAATATTTCGAAAGAGATGATTATTGGAAAGAGATTTATTGAGTTTTTTGTTAGATCACACTGTAAAGATGTTAAAGACAAACCGAATCCAGCAAAGTAAGCCCAGCTTTCTTCAAAGTAATTAATTCGTTGTTCCAGGTTCCATCCTTTTAAATATTGCTGATCAGCAACTCGAAGAACAAAGATCAATAGTTAACAACGACCCTCGACCAGCTGAATGTACACTCACTCAAAGCTGTAGAATGCGTATATCCAGCAGAAGAAGATAAAAGAGACCAC